>CM059192.1:16053268-16264103 GCA_030323885.1 Branchipolynoe longqiensis | reverse complement strand
TCTATTAAAATAGATTACAAATACACCCACGTAGCTAGCTAAGATCATCTATGTATATAATAATATATATATATAATATATATAATTATATACGTACGGATAATTCTATATATATAGTCTTTTTTTTGTGTTTGATACAGTATTTATTCTGCCCATAGCTGGCAAGCTCGCGCGAGGGTGCTTGTTTTCAATGCTGGACAGCTGTGGAATGTTATGGTGTATGCCCACGTTCCGGTCCTGGGTTGGTGTCCGGGATGTCCACCAGCATTTATTTAAGTAGTTAGTATCTATGTTAGTTTTTTAGTTTTTTTGGGGGGGGTATAACTTCCTATCATATAACTAATATCTTAGCCTACTATGTACATCTAGTGAGATGGTAATAGGCTTGTACTTGTAGATGAGGATGTGTTCCCAGAATTTGTTGGTTTGTTTTGTTTGCAGCTTCCCCTTCACCTGAGCTCTGTGCCTAGTTAGTGTCTAGATGTGCTCTATAATCTCTTATAGGAATATAAACAAGGACAGTATCACATATCCGTTCCACCGGGCGTGGTTGCCGAATCGGTAGAGCACGCGCCTAGCGCGCGGGAGATCGGGTAATTTGGTTCCTGATCGAGTCAAACCAATGACTTAACAATTTATACTTGTCACTTCCTAGCCAGGCACTCGGCATTATTAGGATAGGACAAGGACTGGTTGGCTCAGTGTCAGGATAATGTGAATGAATGAGTGGAATATCAGGTCATGGCGCCGGCGCCCTCGTCTCTCAGTGGGGCAGCACTATAATGTCACCATGAGTGACCCATCCTAATCTGACATTAGATGTTGCCAGGATCAACCACCCAACTATTATGGGAATATAAACAAGGACACGATCACACCTCATTTCTCTCTGCTATATGTATTCGCCATTGCACTACTGTATCTTTTTACCTGGGGTTAACTTTATATATAGATATATATATATACACATACAGTACAACAGATTTATACCGACTCCTCCACAGATCGACCTCTCCCGTAGATCGATCTCTTTATTTGGGTCCCAACGACACCATTGTAAATGTAATGATATTATAGCTCTCTAAGCCGACCACCTCCCTAAATGGACCACTTAAAATCGGTCCCACGGGCGGTCGATTTAGAGAGGTTTTACTGTATATAAATATACATATATACGTATATATATATATATATATTTATATATATATATATATATAACCCATGTGTTATTTTTTCAGTTTCCACCAATTGTGCAAGTAATGTTGGATGGAGTAGTCTGCTCTGGTTTTACATTGTCGGCGCTGAGGATAGTGGGGGAAGGAGTGGGGTGTAGGGAGTTGAGCTGTGCGCTGATAAATGGATCATATGTTTACCTGTAGTGCACCTCTATTGAGTTCCTTTGACCTGTCAGTGTGCTTTACCAGGGCAGGTGAAAAACCGGAAGTATGCATGATTTAGTGACGAGACCAGCTTTAAATCTAACCACGTGTCTAGATAATCTTCTTGGTAGTGTGCAGCAGACAGAGCTATTTGAGAATATAATTCCTCGTCGTGATATATCTACAAGTATAGTACAGGACACATTGAGAGTGAGAAGTGGCAGGTGGGGCACATTCTGGTGTCAACCAAGTGGAAGAGCCCATTCACAGATAGGGGTTGAGGGGTTGATAATGGGACTTCTATATGGGCGATAATGGGGAGCCTAATTATACATGTATATAGCTATATTCAGTAGCCACTGAGAGCTGTGTCTGGCCTTTATATGAATGCCATAGGTACATAGTCATAGGGGAATTTAACACTAATATTTGTATATTTTAAATAAATATTTTAAATAAATATTTATATGAATGTAATATATGACTATGCAAATATACATTTAAGTGTCAATTTCACATTGATACTGTAGCAGCTAGGCTGGGAGAGGTGTTGCAGTGGCTATGATTGCTCAGTTGAATCTGCCTTAGACATGTTGTTGACACAGGCATGTGGCACATTTACAATTTGTTTTCACTCCCGCCCGCCTACTACCCCCTTCCCATACCGTCGATGTTCCTCTCCATCATGTCCCATCAACTTCTCCAAGCACTCAGCTGTCCAGTCCAAAGACTCCACTTTCTCACCTACTCACCCACCCACCCACCCTGAGATTCCCCTCGCATTTAGATACAGGACCCCCATTCCGGCCCCATACATCCTAACACACCCCACCCCATACCCCGACATACGTGACATACCACACCCCCACACCACATACACCACAACTCCCCACACACATATCCTAACACCCCACACAAACAACCTTATACCCTAACACCCCCCACATACAACCACATACCCAACAACCCCCATACCATATCCACAACACCCCCACAAACAACCACATACCCAACAACCCCCATACGCAAATCCTAACAACTCCCCCACAAACAACCACATACCCAACAACCCCCATACACAAATCCTAACACCCCCCCACAAACAACCACATACTTGACAACCCCCACACATACATATCCTAACACACCCCTTCCCACCCACTCATCAAAATGTGTGACCATTAGTTGATCAAGCTGGGAAAATTGCAATCGTGGACAATTGGTCTTCCTCATTCCAGTCCTCCTTGCTGTATGCTAGAAATGCCGAACACCAGGCCAACTAGCGACAGGTATAACCTTTTAAGTCATTCCTTTGACTTGCCCAGGGTTTGAACCTGGGGGTTCAAATCCCACCATCTACCAGAATAGGAGGCGGGCGCTGAACTGATTCAGCCATCCTTATACACAACAATCCCATTACCTCTACGCATACCGAAAGCGCCCTACCTACCCACCCTCATACACAACAACCCCTTTCAGTCCCCTAAACCTCCGCCCTCCCTGCCCCCTCCCCGTACTCACTCAATCACCCTTAGGGATACACTCATCCACACAACACATATATACGTCCACGCGGTTGATATCACCTTAACCTGTGGTATTTTCCCACAGTATGGCCAACATGACCTCCCCCCCAACCCCCCTCACACACACTGTGTTCCACCCCTGCCTCTCATCCCAACAACGCAGCCTTACCCACTCCCCCAACCCCCCCGCACTCCCCCACACTCTCACACTCCCGCGCCACTTCCCCCCACTGTCACACCACTGTCAGAACACTCTGCCACTCCCCTGCCACTCTCCCCACTCCCCCCCTTCCACAACTCTCTTCCCACTGTCATACTCCCCCCGCCCCCTGTCACACTCCCCCCGCCCACTCCCCCCACCCCCACAACTGTCACACTCCCCGCCATCCCCCCCCCCCAACTGTCACACTCACCCCCAACCACCCAACAACTGTCACACTCACCCCCACCCCCCCACACTCAGATTCCCACTCAGCCCACACTCACATCCCCACTCACTCGACATTCAAACTCTCCCACTCCCCCACACTCACACTCCCCTACTCCCCCACACTCACACTCCCCTAGTCCCCCACACTTACACTCTCTCACACTTACACTCCTCCTCACAGCACTCCACACCACCCCCCCCCCCCCCCCCCAATACACATTCTTCTCACTCTCCCCCAAGCACCATTGTGGTCCAGGGAGTAAATATTTCACATAGTTGTTCTAGAACCTTGAAGAGGTTGAGGGCGGGGCATGGAATGGGCGGAGGCAGGGCTGGGGAGGGTGGGGTAGGGTGGGAGCTGGGGCGGGGGGCTGGCTCCATACTACTCCATCAGAGCCTACTGGCAGGGCAATGTGCATTGCACGTCTTATAAGCCACTGATCAGAGCTTCGTGTTAGCCGAGTGCTCCGTTACCGTCAGCACCAACGCAAGGCTCCATCATTCAAATATAATTAAGAAATGACATCGATATGTCCGCATGATGCGTGATCAACATGTTTACCCGCCCGGTCTGATCAACACACACAGAGTGGGCAGCCATGCAAAGTCTCTGTTGTTATAGCTTTGTATATCGTGCGTATAACGACAACCAGCATAGGCTCACAAGAGCTCCGAACTGGGAGTGGGACGTGGCTCAGGCAGTAGAGTGTTCACCTGTCAAGGTGTTGGTCATCCTATCAATCCTGCTCAGTGGACACATTCGCAGTTTGAGCTATTTTCTATTCCAACCAGTGGTCCACAACTGGTTCATCAAAGGTTGTAGTACACACCATACTGTCTGTGGGAAAGTGCATATAAATTATATTATCGGAAAGAGTAGCCAATGTGGTAGCAGTGGGTTTCCTCCAAAGAAATATGTCAGAATGACCATATGTTTGATGTCCAATAGCCGATGATTTAAAAAACAATGTGATATAGAGGCATTGTTAAATAAAACAAGCTTTTGTTGAGAGGTAGCTAGAGGTTAAACGAGAGGTTTGCTGAGCAGTGAGGCCCGCTAATAAAATCAGTTTTGCTACACAACTCAAAGTGTTAGTCCGTATCTTACATGTGGGAAATCAGTTTTTTGGGGGGTTTTCTCCTCATGACCATTTCTTTAAATTAAAGTTCTTTAAGGAAGTATGTGGCGCTCCTCCTGTTCGACACGGTCAATTTCTTGAACCGCCCAGTGCTCACACTCATTTAGTAACATTCCGCCCGAGTTGCTCGGTGTCACTGAGTGGGATATTAAGGTCATGGTGCTGGTGGCCTTATTTTCCAATTGGGCAGCACTATAAAGTTGCCATAAGTACGCACTGTTACAAGTCGGTACCCGTCCTGATATGACCTTAGATGTTGCCAAGACGTAAAACTCCAACAATCAACTAAACCACTGGTCCTATTAAGTGACATTACCTTCGACTTGCTTGCTACTTCACCGGATTCATCCTTGACTTGCTTTACCAAACTACGGGCAGTCGTCCTCCTAGTTATCCAACCAGACGGGATGGCCGAATGAGTTAGAGCGTCCGTCTCCCGTGTTGATAGACCAAGGGATCGGGGGTTCAAACCAATGACTTAAATATTGGTACTTGTCGCTTCCTAGCCAGGCGCTCAACATTATTGGGTTCAGTATCAGGATAATGTGACTGAGTGGGATATCAGTTCATGGTGCTGGTGGCCTGGTCTCCCAGTGGTGCAGCACTATAAAGTCGCCATGAGTGCGCACTGTCACAAGTCGGTACTCGTCCTGGTTTGACCTTAGATGTTTCTAGGACGTAAAACAACAACAAACAAACAGACAAACCTGCTTATCCACACCGCACTCGACTTCTCCACATTCTTAGGACAGACGTCAGTTTCACGAGCCTTGTGACTGAAACCGCAAACACCGGCCGCGGTGGCCTAATCGGTAGAGCGCGAGCCTCGCGTGCGGGAGATCGGGAGTTCGGTTCCTGGTCCAGTCAAACCAATGACTTACACAATTGATCCTTGTCACTTCCTAGCCCGGCGCTCAGCATTATTCGAATAGGGCAACGACTGGTTGGATGATTGTCAGGATAATGTGACTGAGTGCGATAGTGGGTCATGGTGCCGGTGGCCTGATTTCCCAGTGGGGCAGCACTATAAAGTTGCCATGAGTGTGCACTGTCACAAGTCGCTACCCATCATGAAATGACCGTAGATGTTGCCAGGCTGAAAAACTACAACAATGGAACCGACCACGCAATACGCTATAATTACATGAGTGAGTCGCATACAACCAGTCAGCAGCGAACCATTCCAAGCAAATGGCCGCCCCTTATTTATTTCCACCAATTCTTCAAGTGAAAATACCAGACGAGATGTCCGAATGAGTTAAGAGTCAGATTCTCGTGTTGGTCAATCGTGGGATCTGAACCAACGGGTTCGAACCCTGGTCGAGTCAAACCAATGACTTAAAAATCAATACTTGTCACTTCCTAGCCAAGTGCTCGGCATTGACAGGATAAGGTAATGACTGGTTGGTTCATTGCCAGGATAATGTGACTAAGTGGGATATCGGGGCCATGCTGCTGGCGGCATGGTATCCCTGTCAGGCATCACTATGAAGTCACAATGAGTGTGCACTGTCACAAGTCGGTACCCGTCCTGATATGATCTTAAATGTTGCCAGGAGGAAAACTCCAACAACCAATCAATCTAGTGAAAGTATTCAGTTAAAGTTCGATGGTTTTGAGCTTCTTCCATTTTTAAATATAAATATATCAGGTTGGTCGTAAAATCCATCTTACCTAGTTTGAAGTATTTTTGATTATGAATATCAAACTTTGCAGCTATTTCTAGTGTAGACATGCTAAATTAATGTTGGCATCACATCAGAATTATGACACCATAGGCTTCAATAGAAACAGGCTTTACTTAATTGAGTTACTACATCCTCGTATGTAGACTACAACGCGTAATACTAATAGATGCAAAAGTATCCAAGTTGGATACGCAGAATTAAATCTAAAAATATAATACAAAGCTGTAAAAGATTATGTTTTCATTGGGCTATTATTAAGTAATGCTGCCATATTGACCAATTTCATATCACGTCAGCACATGTCTTTAGGTCAGTGTACGCGCTGATTGGCTGCAGGACAACATCCGGTCACACCACAAACTCAATGGCTATGAGCAATCTTCATAGAGAAAAGGTGAAATATATCTAAAACCACACAACCTAGACACAAACCGATTGGATTACATATAGAAAACACATTAAAAAAATAGATTATATTAAATTCATAAGGTTAGGGTTCTGCGTTCAATTAATTTTGAATAATATCGACGTGTTGCACTGCGCGATTCGGCAAACTTCATATAGAAAAAGTGAAATATGTCTAAAACCACACCAACGATTGGAACACATATAGAAAAATATTAAAAGAAGACATTATATTAAATTTATAATGTTAGGGTTTTGCATTTCTATTAATTCTGAATAAAAATTGATGTGTTGCACTGCACGTATCGGCAAACTCAATGAGTCAATGCATTGTCAATGGCCGTGAGCAATCTTCATACAGAAAAAGTGAAATATGTCTAAAACCACACCACCTAGACACAAACCGATTGGAACACATATAGAAAACATAATCAACAAACAGATTATATTAAATTTATAAGGTTAGGGTTCTGCATTTCTATTAATTTTGAATAAAATTGACGTGTAGCACTGCAAGTACCGGCAAACTCAATGCATTGTCAATGGCTGTGAGCAATCTTCATACAGAAAAAGTGAAATATCTCTAAAACATATAGAAAACATATTCAACGAATAGATTATATTAAATATAGGTTAGGGTTCTGCATTTCTATTAATTTTGAATAAAATAAACGTTTGCACTGCGCGTATGGCAAACTCAATGCATTGTCAATGGTGGTGAGCAATCTTCATACAGAAAAAGTTAAATATCTCTAAAATCATACCACCCAGACACAAATCGCTTGGAATACCTATAGAAAACATGTTTACCAAAACGATTATATTAAATTGATATGGTTAGGGTTATGCATTTCTATTAATTTGGATTAAAACTGACGTTTTTCACTGCGCGTACCGGCAAACTCAATGCAGTGTGCCTTCGTTCTGCAGCCAAGCTGCGCGCGCACACACGATGTTAGTAAACATTGAAATAGGTCTATAGAAAGGTACACAAAGGTCACTTTACAAAAACTTGATACTCCTGAAGCCTATGGGGTCAGAATTAATAACTTTTTCATGTTCGCGCTTCAAATATCTCCAAAGTTAATCATTTTAAACAGACGATACTTCAAGCTAATGTGAGGTAGATTATAATGATCAACCTCATATATTAATATAAACAAATGATACATTCAATACCATCGGACTATACAACTTTATATAAGTGTAGTGGGGGTGATGAAAATGGAAAACATTGCACCTAGAGCAGGACTCGAGCCCGCATCTCTTTGCATTCCTGGCCAGTGTGCTAACCGTTACACCACCGAGGCTCCTCCATATCACCGTACTACCCACAACTACCTGTCTATGCGGCTCATTGCCTCAGAGGTCAGTGCAGACCACTACACTCACCCCCCTCAAATTGTAAGTCTTTTAATGCTTACAATTACATACATACAGGCAATGCACTTACACATACATACATAGGGTAGGTTCAACAACTATACAGTGTGTAGCTTGTACAGGATCCTGGTCACAGCACCAGTGTCATGCGGGTGATGAAAATGCGAAATATTGCGCCTAGAGCGGGACTTGAAGCCACCCTCTCTTTGCATTCCGGGCCTGTGTGCCAACCATTACACCACCGAAGCTCCCTGATATCACCACACTACCCACGCCTACCAGTCTATGTGGCTTCTTGCCTGAGAGGTCAGTGCAGACTACTACATTAGCATCAGACCTCGCTGCACCAGAGAGACGCAAATGACAAGTGGAAACTGAAGCCTAAGTTCATAGGCGTTCCACTAAGTGGCGCTAAATAGCAAACACCATTACATTAATAAAGAGTGTAAATTGATATCAGGATCGACCTAAATGCTAATACTATTAATAGATAACCGTGTGTCTCAAACTGACACTTTTTGTACATTGCTTGCATTAGCGACACATGATTTAATTATTGATCTGGTAACGATCCTCATTATTGATACAGAGACAGAGAGCTTTCAAATTAGACTGTGCCATGGCCAATGACAATGATTTTACTTTTGTACTCTGTCGACCCTTCATAGGGTATGCGAGCAACACCAGTCCCGAAGTAGTTGAATCGGTATATAATGCAAGTAGATAACAAATTTTAAATGTCTGTCTATATCCTCGGTGAAGTTGTAGTAACGCGGATCAGCGATACAGACCCGCATTAGGCTTTATTGGACGACCGTGTTCTACTAATAATACATCGTCCGGAAATGTTAACTTCGCGGCGGTAGCAATTTTTTAAAGCTTAATGTTAGCAATTAGGTCCAATTGAAATATTTGGGGAAAACATAGAAAGCAGTACCCACCCTCCACCACACCCTGCGGTCAGGATATTAGATTCTAGAAACACCCAGCTGAAGATTGGGGGGGGGGGGGTGTATCATCATCTGCGACAAAGGACAGGGAAGGGGTTGGGGTGGGGTTGGGGTGCCACATATATGTATGTGACATGGCTCATGACATTGTGGCTTCTGCTTTGTAGACATTTACCACAGTCTACTGACTTTCTTAAACTTAAAGCTGCATAGTCTGATGAAAGCATCACATTTCCGAAACAAAAGAATATACATGGAGATTTGATTCTAGATATCCAACTGACACACTGATGCACACCTTATTTAGCAGTTGTTGTTGCATATAACTTAGAAGGGACTAACAAGTCAACTTAATAGAACTGGTTACTATTGAAGCATATGGCGCCAGAACTTTGGCATGCTTGCCAACATTAATTTATTATGTTTTCACTTCAAATGTCTCCAAAGCCAAAAATTTAAACTAAAAAAAGCTACTTCAAACTAAGCTAAGGTAGATTATACCGATCAAAATATATATTTAGGTATGTCCATCTTCTTCTTGAAGATTTATACTGCCTATTATGGATAAGTCTGAATAGACTTGGTTTCACCATTAGACAGTTTGTCGATAGAAAGCTCGAGCCTACACTTTTACCGATCCAAGGGATTTTTAACCTCCCTCACCACATAGACATGGCATGAGAGCAACCGGCCTTTGATGATGATGTAACTTAACCACAGTGGTGGAAATCCAAATTGGCAGAGGTAGGGGCATGGGGAATCGAACCACCAACCTTCAGATTAGGAGCCTGACCTAGGAAAAAGTCAGACCCTCTAACCACTCCGCCACAGAGAACACCAAATTATATCTTATGCGATGTGAAGAAGTAATTATATATATATACATATATACATATATATATATACATATATACATATGTACATATATGTATATATACATATATGTATATATACATATATGTATATATACATATATGTATATATACATATATATATAAATATATACATATATATATACATATATGTGTAGATATTTTTCATATATATGTATATATATATTAATAAGTTGATGTGATAAACTACACAGTTTCTGCTGATTTAAAAGGTAATTTTGAACTAGTGGTTTCCTAGTTGTACCTGTATTTTGCCTGCCCCCTCCCGCCCCTACGCCTGTCGCCTCCCCGCCATTATCCCATTCACCTGTATGACACCTGCGGGCAGCCACCTATATCATGTCACGTGGCCATCACGGCCGATTCTGAGGCACACGACACAGACGCGGCAGTGAATAGCCAACGAACTGCCTGTTCAACTGCACCTCCAATAATCGTGTTATTGGACGCCTTGAACGCATATGTCAACGAAGACTGCTCAGCGTAGCAATGTTTTGTTTTAAAGGGACAGTGGTAAGGGTGGGAATAAAACACAGGTGGGCTACCAGATTCGCTCAGGTGAGAGCTATCGAAATGAGACTGCCTAGCCTGGCATACACACTACGGGGTTCACTACCTGGCATGGTATGGTGACCATACACCCATGGTATTCAGAGACTGCCACATATTATTTTGTTTGTGAAGCAACCCTCCTCTCCTCTCCTCTCCCCTCCCCTCCTCTCCCCTCCGCTCCGCTCCCCTCCCCTCCTCCCCGCCCCTCCCGTCCTCCCCGCCCCTCCCTTCCCTCCCCTCACCCGCCCGTCTCCCCTCCCCTCCCCTCCCCTCCCCTCCCCTCCCTTTTCCGCTCCCCTCCCCTCACCTCTCTCCCCTCCCCTCCCCCCTCCCCTCCTCTCCCCTCCCCTTCCCCCTCCCCCTCCCTCTCCCCTCCCCTCCCTTCCCTCCCCTCTCCTCCCCTCTCCTCCCGTCCCCTCCCGTCCCCTCCCGTCCCTCTCCCCTCCCCTCCCCTCCGCCTCCCCTCCCCTCCCCTCCCCTCCCCTCCCCTCCCCTCCCTCCTCTCCTCCCCTGTTCCCTCCCCTCCCCTCTCCTCCCATCTTCTCCTCTCCCATCCTCTCCCCTCCCATCCTCTCCCATTCTCTCCCCTCCGCTCCGCTCCCCTCCCCTCTCCCCTCCCCTTCCCTCACTTCCCCTCCCCTCTCCCCCTCCCCTCCCCTCTCCCCTCTCCCCTCCCCTCTTCCTCCCTTCCCCTCCCCCTCTCCCTCCCTACCCCTCGCCCCTTCCCCCCTCCCTCCTCCCGTCTGCCCCTCCCCCTCCCCTGCCCTCCCCTCCGCTCCGCTCCGCTCCCCTCTCCTCCCTTCTCCGGCTCTTCCCGTTTTTTCCTGCCCCCCCCCCCGCCCCTCCCCCCCCCCCGTCCAGTGCTAGGTGGGAGTTAACGGGTCTTAGTGAGATACATGAGCCCCGGGACACCGGAAGTCATCTCGGTCCCGCCCAAGCCGCATAGAAATCCAGCCGGGCGCAATAAACCGAGGATGCTGAGTGCTTACACGTAGTATACACGCTTGTACAGCGGGTGTAAAGATGGACGGATAAATATCTGCACCCCAAAAAACTCACAAAGCAAAGTAAACAAAAGTAGAACAACAAAACACCCACAAGACACAGTATTCCTATTAATAAAACAAATCCAGACCACTGCTAATGTTTACATTTACCAGTGTTTGCGCCACCGTAGCACCTCCCTCCACAAGTGCCTGGTTGGTGTATCGGTTTGGTGTATTCGGAGATGACCGGGGGGGGGGGGGGGGGGTGTCTAACGTCCTAGCAACAATAACCAAAGCATCCATAAGACACAGTATTCCTATTAATATAACAAGCCCATTACACTGATATTGTTTGAATTCAGTGTTTGCTCTATCATAGCACTTCAATCCACAAGTGCATAGTTGGGATAAGGGTCATTCTCTGAAACTGGTCACCACATATTTCATTTCCAAGTTACGATGGTGATAATTTATATATATATATTTTTCGGTAGCAAGTCAAATAATTATTGTTGTCTCTGTGTGTTTTGTATGTTACCAATCCTATATGTATTTAATATATTCTACCTTGTATGATTTTGTGCTAAAGTGAAAGTGTGGAAATTTGCATATGAATACCATGCATATACCCATCCTTTTTTCCTCATCTTTTTTTTTCAACTTTGTAAAAAGAACACTTTTCTTCTAAGACAATCTTATCTTCTTAACTTTAATCAATTCAATCTTATTTTAATGTATTGAGTGTGTTAAGATGATGTTCTGCATGTGCGTTTAATGTTTATGTTAAATTATATGAGTGATATTAACGTATTGGTAAATTTGTATAAGATCAAAATTAAAAGGTGAAATAACTTTTTTTTTAAACACTGACATATACACAACATGGACAGCTATATATGACCATGGGGTCTGCTATTATTTGGAATATTATTTTTCAGTATTTGGAAGGTTTTCACTTTCGGTTTCCATGTCCCACCTTAGTGCCCAGTTTCTGAGAATGACCCACATAGGTTTGGTTTATTCGACGACAACCGGGGGTCTAACGTCCTAGCAACACCCAATATAATCTCAAGATCAGTATCGACTTGTGACAGTGCGCACTGTTCGTGTGTCTGAATCATCAGCTTCATCATTCGGATATTATGTATGCCGGGGGTATTCAGGAACCGATTCTGTGTGCTGAATACGTCCGCAGATTAGGTCAGCGTAGAGAGCTGGGAGTGGAGAGGTTGGTGGTGGTGGTGGTGGTGGTGGTGGAGAACTTGACTCTTGTGTTGGATGGTGGGTATATCTAAACAAGACACACACACACACACAAAACACACTTACTCTCTGCGCCGTTGTATGTGTGTGATATACTCATTCAAACCTAAATATAAATACAACTTATCTAACTTTATGACCAGAATTTTGTTGTAGAATATTATCATTATTGCTTTGTATTGTCTTTTTTGGCTACTGTTATATATATATATATCTATATATATGTATATATTATTATATATGTGCACATATTGTTATATATTGTAATACATTTATATATAAATATATACACACTTATATATAGTTATATATGCATATATTTATATATATTGATAAATAGGTAGTGTAGCAATATATATGTATATGAATATATGACGATATGTATGTATGCATAGCATATGCACATCTAACAATATATACACCCATATATCAATATATACACACATGTAAAATGATATACACATATCTCTATATATGTATATAACTATATATATCCTACATTCGTATTTAGTCATGCCCATCCTGATATGATATTAAATGTTGCAAGGACTAGCACCAACAAACAAAAGATGCGATATATACCGGTATATACACATACATAATATCGTCTTGTTTTGACGATTATATATATAATATTATATATATAATATATGAACTATATATATGTGATGAATAAGCATTATGCGAATATAAAGACGTGGAAGGGATTATCCTATTATATTGTTATATTATATTATTATTATATGAGCCAATGGGCACTCTTCATGTATTTGCTCCTTACTCAAACGGGGACTGCTGGCGCCACCACCGGCTCAGACCTTAACTTCCGGCGTTACCACTGTCACTTGCGGCCGGAATTTTGTTGATATATATATCTATATATATATACATATATAACTATATATATAAGACATATAACGATATATATATATAGTTCTAGACAGATGCAGGTGGGTCCGGGAGTGGCAGCGCCGTGCAGTGGCTCCGGTGATTACCGCCTCCTGCCGGCCGGGATGCCAGGCGCGCCGTCAGAGTGCAGTCTGCGGCTGCGTGTGGTATGTGCTGAGGAAGCGAGCTGTCGGCCCGCCTATCCCCAGTGAAAATAAGCTCGCCGGGCCTCGGCGTAACTGTGCCCACTGCCTCTCTCCACTGCGCCACCCCATCCAGCCGCCACCCCTCCTCCCCCGTGGCGCTCGCCTCCCCCCTGCCCCTTCCCTCTCCCCGCAGACCCACCATTTCTACCCTCGTCCTCCCCCCCCCCCCCCCACACACACCCACACACCCTTCTCCTACTACAACACCGCCACCACCACCACCACCACCAACAACAACAACACCACCACCACCACCACCAACAACAACACCAATACCACCACCATTAACACCACCACCACCATCACCATTACCATTACCCCCACTACCATCACCACCACCACCAGCAACACCACCACCACCACCACCACCAACAACAACAACAACACCAACACCAACACCAACACCAACACCAACACCAACACCAACACCACTACTAACATCACCATCACCATTACCATTACCCCCACTACCATCACCACCACCACTAACACCAACCACCACCGCCAAAACCACCACCACCACCACCACCGCCATCACCATCACCACCAACATCACCACCACCATAACCATAACAACCAACACCACCCCTACCACTACTACCACCACAACCACACAGCACCTACTTCCCCGTTCTAATAGGCGCCCTTTAAATTTGCGGACAGTACGCGCTCAATTCAACTTAAGCTAAGATTCCTTACACACGGTATGTGGTATGCGGTGTGCGGCATGCGGTATGCGGTATGCGAATGGGAGGATTCCTTCTATGTGGTATGCGAACCCGTAACCCCACCACCACCACTACCATATGTTTCCCCTCAGCACCCTGGTGTGTGACCGTTCCGTAATGCTCAGTCGCCTCTCCTCGTCTAAAACTAATGGGCAAGTGCGACTCACGTTTCTATTCGCATACCGCATGCCGCATGCCACACCGATCGCTACAGGGACCGATTGAGTTGTCGCATTTGCATTCGCATTTGCATTCGCATTCGCATACCACATGTAAGGGTTGTAGCCCATTGACTTCAAGGCGTTTCGATTTTTTGCCAAATTCGCATTCGCATACCGCATGCCGCATACCGCGTGTAAGGAATCTTAGCTTTAGGCATTTAAGTCACACACTAAGCGGGCAAGTGTTCTATTATATATATATATGTACATATAGATCTAGACATGCACATAGGTATGCACATAGACCTATGTATGCACATATATACATGGTAAAACCTCTCGAAATCGACCGACCATGGGGCCAACTATAACTAGTCCATTTAGGGAGGTGGTCGGTTTAGGGAGTTAGAATATCCTTACAATGGTATTCCTGAGACCCAAATAAAGCGATCGATATAGGGGAGTGGTTGGTCAGTGGAGGGGTCGGTATAGAGAGGTGTTACTATATATATATAGTTATATATGTTTCCTAATCCAGGGTACATCCACTACCGAGATAGACTACATAATGTGTAAAAGTGCAGCCAGCAAGGTAATGGGTGGGGGGTGGAGCGGGGGGAGGGATTTAAAAGTTGCTGAGTCATGCAATTGAATAACATAGATTGTGGGGAATACACACTTACCTATTTTGGATATGCATAAAAACCATTGGCCATTGTCATCTGCCTTGTTCGTTAATTCGAAGCAATCGGCTGGGCCCACAATTGATGTAATTCAATCGTATGACTCAGCAACTTTTAAATCTTGCCCCGTACCATGCTGGCTGCACTTTTACACATTATGTAGTGTAGAGTCTATCCATGTAAGGGCTGTATCATGAATCAGAAAACAACATGCTGCACCTAGTATTTAAGATACAATTTAATACAATAAGGTTATAATTATTATATATGATATATATGTGATGTATAAGAATTATTTAAATATAAATAACATATCTGTTTTTCACTCATTATTTCCCAACATGGCTGTTAACTGCTCCTGACTAAAATAGCACCGGTGTCAGTCTTAGCGGAAATACATCATATATGTATAGCATATCATTGTTATATATGATCTACATAAAATATAGCTATTGTGTGTAGCACAAAGGGAAAGTGAACCTCAAACCCACGTAAATAGAGGGTGGGGGAATTATTTTCATTATATATATATATATATATATATCCATGTATCCATTTTATAATACTATCATCATCATCAAGAGAGCACAATTTCACGCCAATAACAAAACAAACAAAAACACCTCCACATATGGATATTAAATATTGCACCCAGTGTATCCGTGTGAAGAAAGTTGTCACTACTAACTTTCTTATATATATATATATATATATATATATATATATATATATATATATATATATATATATATATATATATAAGAATTCATTTTGAAGCCGTCACCACATCAAAGCCCCGCCGCCCCGAGCACTTTAATTTCCCCCACAGCCTAGGCGTTTGGATTTCACTTTGACAATCCCCTGCTGGAGCCCCGGAGTAGTACCATCCGCCGCCGCTGCACAGGCGGTGGCGCTGCGGGTCCGCCCCGTCTAATGGCTGAAGGAGACACATTGCAACGTGGTAATTGGGTGCTGCGCCCCTCCCCCCTACACAACCCCCCCCCCCCACACACACACACACATCCTTCCCGCTCTCCCTCCATATGCCACCCTCTTTCAGACACATAACGAATTAAATGGACCGCCTTCGTCGGATAGTCGCTAAATCTATCTGTACCGATTGATCTGCAATAAGGGCGCACTAGCCATAATGTATACAAGGGCCGTATGCGCATGCGTATATACCTTTAAGTCACAATGTAAATGGGTTTCCCTATATATATATATATATTATATGGCCGATCCCGATTTGCTTTATCTATCTATCTATCTATCTATCTATCTATCTATCTATCTATATATATATATATATAAATACATGTATATATACGGATATATAGATGTATATAGGCACTGGGATTGTAAATATCTGGTAGATGACCCTCGTCAGACAATCTGGTACCTGTGTGATGTGATAATCTGGTTAATTGATCATTTAATTGATTGATCGATTGATCGATTGAGGCTTTAAGTCCCTCCCGTCCTGATGACCTTCGATGTGGCCAGGACGTAAAACTTCAACAAACCAACCAACCAAGTCCCAATAACCTCTGAAGTGAGGCAAAGACTTGACCCAGCTCGTGACAGAGCACACCTAGACCAGCATTCCGACGCTAACAGCCCTTGTCCTGTCATAGCTAAAACCGGGCAAGTTAGGACAGAAGCCCTTCCTTGTAATATACAAGTCCCCAATTCGAACTCGGCCCGGCATTGACTTCCCGTCTCGGGGAGCATTGCTACATGTGACTGAGTGGGATATCAAGTCATGATGCTGGCGGCCTGGTCTCTCAGTGGGACAGCACTATCAAGTCGCCATGAGTGTGGACTGTCACAAGTCGGTACCCTTCCTGATATGACATTAGATGTTGCCAGGACGTAAAACACCAACCAACCTACCAGCTACAACCTGTTGCCGCTCTATATGGGTGTTCTGCCACTAGGCTCTCCCTACATCTATACACACAGTCCCCTATGGTGCCCTACTCCTACAGAATAACAGTTCCTACATAAAGCGGCTGTCACACCTCGCCGGATTGAGCAACGGACAGAATTGTCTAGTCCGGTGGTGATAAGTATCAAAATGTATTAAAATGTGTCAAAATGTTGCGCTATCGGGTCAATGGCCGCTGGACGAACGGCCATGAAACGGCCATGAAACGGCCATGAAACGGCCATGAAACGGCCATGAAACGGCAATGAAACGGCCATGAAACGGCCATGAAACGGCCATGAAACAGACATGAAACGGACATGAAACGGACATGAAACGGACATGAAACGGACATGAAACGGACATGAAACGGACATGAAACGGACATGAAACGGCCATGAAACGGCCATGAAACGGACATGAAACGGACATGAAACGGACATGAAACGGACATGAAACGGACATGAAATGGACATGAAACGGACATGAAACGGACATGAAACGGACATGAAACGGACATGAACGAATACCCAACGGACGAAAAGAACTCAAATCGGACAAGAACCACATATGTCAATCTGGCGCATCTGTTCCTAGTTTTGTGCATGTTCAAAACTTGTATGGACACAAACCGGACTTTGTTCGGTTTCTGTCCGTTTCCCCCAATCCGGTGAGGTGTGACAGGGCCTTTATCTACTAATCCATCTCACCCTAATTTCATAAATAATCCAAAACAACTGCTATGATGGCCAGAAGTGGTGGTGGTGGTGTGTGTGTGGTGGCGGTGGTGGTGGTGCTGGTGGTGGGGTCTTCCTCATTCCACCTCTCCCTGTCCTATCCTATTAATGCCAAGTGCCTGGCTAGGAAGCGACAAGTCTTAATTTTTAAGTCATTGGTTTGACTCGACCAAGGTTTGTGGGTTCGAATGCACGACCTACCAAAACGGGAGATGGGCTTATATTCGATTTGCTAAGCAGCAAGTCATGTGCAAATTAAAGTGGGATTCTTAGACATATATATATATATGTGTGTGTAGGTTGGAGCAGTAGATGACTAGACAGAGGCTCCACCACTCGATTACTGGTGTGTGGGTGTGAGGAGCGAGTATGGAATTCCGGGTCATTATACTCGTATAGTTCTTATACAGCATATATATATATATATATATATATATATATATATATATATAGATATATATATAGTTGGAAAGAAGCTCTTAAAAATATGTTTGTTTTAAAAATATGGCGGGTTTTGTATAAGGCGCAGTTTCGTCGTAAATGTAGGTGGCGTTGCAGTGCGCTCCCCCACTGAATATCAAGTCGAGATACCACATCTACTCAAGTCATAAATAGAATGCAAAGGAACACCTGGAAAGTCCGTAGGGCCTTGTACTCTACACCTTCAAATTCAGCATGATGACCTTTAATTTGATACTTGTCAACTTGAGATTAGTCTCTGCGAATCCACTGGCTATTAAAGTTGCAGAGTCAGATTAAAGCACAAAATTAGCGAAAGCAAAATACCAAACTAGATTTGAACCTACATTTACAGTGATGCATTTATTAAGCAAGGGTTACTACATAAACGGGTATGATATGTTAGTGTAATATAACCTCTTAATGCCGAAGCTTATGAGACCAGAGTTTTGACAAGAACACCACAATTATTGTGTGCATGTTTACACTTCAAATATATCGAACGTTTATCATCTGAGCGCAAACTTGAATGATATAGGTTAACGGGAGTTTGAATCCTGGCCGAGTCAAACCGATGAGTTAGGCCGCTTGGCTTTAGTAGGATAGGGCAAGGGCTGGTTGGTTAAGTGTCAGGATAATGTGACTGAGTGTTGCTGTGGGCCTGGTTTCCGAGTGAGGCGTCATTGTAAATTCACTATGAGTGCGCACTGTCACAAGTCGGTAGGCGTACCAATTCTGATATGACCTTAGATGTTGCCAGGATGTAAAACCCCAAGAAACCAACAACTTCTCTGTGAGGACCTGCCAGACCACAAGCAGAGGTGGGGGCGGTGGGGGTGGGGTGGGGGAGGGTAGTTGGGGAGGCTGCGCGCCCACCTCGGTGCTCAGTTCGTACTGAGCACACCAGGATGCTCACACGGTTAGCTGGAACGCTGGGTGCAGAGCGCCATCTGGAACCAGCGCGAGGTCATACACTGCACATGTGTGGCAACCGGGTGAACAAATAACCGTCTAATTGTACTGTTAATCGCAATACCAGCCTTTTCATCCTATGAAATAACCGCCTAATTGTACCTTTTCTCGGAACACCCGATTTTTCATCCTATAAAATAACTGACTAATTGCACCTGTTCACTGGACACTAATCTCCTCATCGTATACAATAATGGACTAATTGTACCTTTTATTGGAATATCACCCTCCTCCTCCTATGAAATAACTTGGTAATTGTACTTTTTTTCGAAACACTGGCCTCCTCATCCTTCTCCTTTTCTCGGAACATGAGCCTTGTCCTATATACTAACCAGCTAATTGTACCTGTTCTTGCAACACCAGCCTCCTGAGCCTGATAAATAACTGCCGTATCGTACCTTTTCTCAAGCACCAGCCTCCTCATCCTATAAAATAACTGACTACTTGTGCCTTTTCTCAAAGCACCAGCATCCACATCCCATAAAATATTCTGCTAATTGTACCTTTTATTGGGGTATCAGCCTCCTCCTCTGATAAAACAACTGGCGAATTGTACCTTTTCTTGAAACACTAGCCTCCTCAACTTATGAAATAACCAGCTAATTGTACCTTTTCTCAGAATAGCAGCCTCCACATCCTATGAAATAACCAGCTAATTGTACCTTTTCTCAGAATACCCACCTCCTCAGCCTATGAAATAATGGACGAATTGTACCTTTTCTCAGAATACCAGTCACCTCATCCTATAAAGCACCAAAAAGGGACGTGTGGGGTGGGGGGGGGGGGGGGGAGCTGGTTGGGAGTCCAGTAGGAGGGCGGTTTTTGCAGTGGGGATGGGGGGGGGGGGGTCTGGCCCACCATGATTGGTGGTTATCTGGAGGAGGAGGAGGAGGGGGGGGGGGGAGGCGTGGTGGTGGTGGTGGGGTAGTGAGTTATCACTCTGTTGGTAACGGGGTCGTATTGATATGGGGGTGTAGTTGGATGCACTCATTTCACCAGGTGATGGACCACCGATACAGGTAGGCGTGAGTGGGATGATTGCATTGGGGAACCTAGGTTGTCCAAATATACAAGGCATGAGAGCAGCCGCCCTGCAAAAGGCACAAATGTGGGTTCGAGTCCCACTGTGTGCATGGTATCACGTGTGCTTGCAGAATCGGCAAAACACTGGTGCCATGACCATGATGCAGTGTGTACGGCTGGAGAGCATAGATTGTGCATGTGTATATTTAAATGCATTGCCTGAATAGTTGTAATCACAAGCATTAAATTGACTTGTTGGTATTAACCACATTTACTCGAGGATTAAGAGTCAAACTGCATTCTTTTTGCTACACTCTGTTTGAGTAATAAGGGTCGTGCTCATGATGAGTCAGTATGTGTATGTTTTAGACTTGATAAAATCCCCCATGCTGTTGGACCGAACCGTTATACAGATATAGCTTACCTAAATGCATTAGCCCCAACCAGCTATTCAATTATAGCTTACATAAACTCTTTAGTCCCCACCATTATACGGTTATAGCTTACATAAACACAATAGCCCAGCAATTATGTAGTTATAGCTTACATAACCATTTAGATCTAACCAGTATGCAGATATGGGTTACACAAATACATCAAACCCCAAAATGATGCAGTCATGACTTAAATAAACAAATTAGACAGTTCTAGCTTACATAAGCACATTAGACCCAACCATTATACAGTAATAGCTTACATTAACACAGATTCAGTCATTCTACAGTTGTACTTACCTAAGCATATTAGTCCCAACCATTATACAATTATAGCTTACCTAAGCATATGAGAGCCAACCGTTATACAAGTATTGCTTACCTAAACATAGACCAAGCTATTATACAGCACTTACATAGGCATATTAGCCCTAACCAGTATACAGTTATAGCTTATATAAACATATTAGACCCAACCATTATACACTTACAAGTATTGCTTACCTAAACATAGACCAAGCTCTTATACAGCCCTTACATAGGCATATTAGCCCTAACCATTATACAGTTATAGCTTACATAAACATATTACACCCAACCGTTTTACAAGTATTGCTTACCTAAACATAGAACTACCTGCTCACTCAATTACAACTCAGTGGCTGGAAACAAACTGTTAATTATTAATATTAGTGAAGGGGTGCTGAAGAGTAGTAGTTAATCTCAAACTGTGTAGTGTAAGACCTGCAGTGGCTGTACAAGAAAAATATCCACCACA
Organism: Branchipolynoe longqiensis; assembly: GCA_030323885.1. Taxonomy (NCBI): domain Eukaryota; kingdom Metazoa; phylum Annelida; class Polychaeta; order Phyllodocida; family Polynoidae; genus Branchipolynoe; species Branchipolynoe longqiensis. Next base: position 16,242,510 of record CM059192.1, on the reverse strand, counting down.
TTTCTTCTGTGGTCAACTCGGCAAGGAAACGGGTAAGAGGACACCGACCAACCTGTGGCCTGGCCACGATGGTACCCGCATTATTGGCGGGTGAATACCAGTTGCAAGCGACTATTTCTATATAATTGGACACCCTTTTTTCTACGTTAGTAAATTGAGTACTACAAACGTAAGTAGCTACAACTGATGTAGAGTACATTCTAGTACAGCGAGGTGAAACTACTCCATGGTTAGCGAGAGGCTGAAACAAGCGATACACTTGTAAATCACTTATAAGAAAAGTAGCGTTAACAAAAAATTGTTTGGCTTATTGTTCTAAGAGGTGAATAGTGGTAACTTTCCATTGGCATGATGCAGGGGTTTTGGGTGATCTACTTAAAGCTGCATACTCTGATGAAAACATCAAATTTTCAAAAACAATTACCTAGATTTGATTCTTTTTTTCTTCTTTTTTATTTTTTTTTTTATTGAGGCTGTATTTATACTGTCCATAGCATATAAGCCCGGGTACCCAGGCTTGTTTTCAATGCTGGCCAGTTGTAGTGTTGGTGTTATCTTATCACACAGTGGCTGCTGATAAGGTATTTGATTGCCTGCATTTCAGTAGCAGATAGATAATTGGTTGGTATGGTTAATAGCCTATGTAATTTTTTTGGATTTTCTTGGTATATATGTATTTATTTTTCTACTCTTATTACTAGACTAGCCTACTCCTATTTACATATCATAGGCTTGTACATATCTGTGTGGCGTGTTATCTGGCTACTTTTGGCATGGTTACCTTCCATTGGGCGTTCCGCTGGTGGGCCGTGACATATCACATGCCCCTTTGCAGTGCAGCTTACTGGGGGTTTCCTAGCCTTATTTTGCACAGATATTTTTGGTACGTTTTTAGGTCAGGAATTTGTCGTTCCTTTACCGTTTGGGCATTCCACACCTTGGCAGCTATTTCCAGCATGCTTCTCTCATGAGCTTTTATTTGGCTTCTGGTCTGCTTTAGTAGTGGCGCATTATTTGCTTTAGTAGCCCTTTGTGGTTTTGTTAGAAGTTTAATGTTTTGACTATAGCTGTATGCTAATGTTTTCAAATGAATTATTCTCCTATTTTCTAGTAGTTTCACTTTGGTTCTTTTGTGTATGTCATAGGTTGGGTGCAGCTTGTCTACTCATAGACAGATTTTTAGGTCTCTGTTCTGCAGTGTTTGCAGTTTTTTTAGTAGTTCTTTTCTCGCACCCATGTAGTTTACATCTCTATAGTCAAAATAGGGTAGCACCATGCCCTTGAAGATTTTTATTGACATTTCTTGTGTCATGTAGTCTCTTAGCTTTGCAAATAGCCACAGTTTGTGGTTTACTTTTTGTATAATTTTATTTATACATAGGTTGTAGTTTAGTTGGCTGTCCAACTCAAGGCCTAGGTATTTGTAATGGTCTACATTTTCTAGTGTTTGGCTTCCTAACTTACAGTGTAGTTTTCTACATTCTACATATCTAACTTAGATACAGGTGCACTTATTCAGCATTTGCACTTATTCAGGATTTGTCGCCACGTAGAAAGAGATACTGAGGCAATTTAATAGAACCTGTTACTACAGAAGCCTGTGGTGTCAGAGGTTTGTCATGTGTCATGCTTGCCAACATTAATTTTGTACATTTGCACTTCAAATATCTCAAAACTTAGCCATTTAAAATACAATTTACTTCAAAAAACGTAAGCTTGATTATAATGATCAACCTAATATATTTATGTCAGAAAATGACAGAAACTCAAAACAATCGGAGTATGCAACTTTAAGATATGTAGGTATTCAGAATTTGTTAGTTGCTTTTCTAAGCTGGCCAAGGGTGCCGTATATATATATATATATATATATATATATATATATATATATATATATATAACAATTATACTTCACATCACAGGCCCTATTGGAAACTGTGTGGTGTAGGTTATATAGTGTTGCTAGTTGTTTCCCTACTTTCCCGGTTCAGCGTGCTTGGAGCAGCGTAATTCTATTGCATTATCTGTTATAAAGCAAATGAGGTTTGTCAAGGAGTCGCCTAGTTAATAGTGTAACATCCTCAACAAGGCATGGTTTGTTGCTTTCTTAGTTGCCTGGATGGCGTGATATTTGTTTGGCCGGCTAGTTTCTTGGTTGATTGTCTGGCTTCTTGGTTGATTGGCTGGCTTCTTGGATGATTACTTGATGGGTTGCTTAATTGCTTGGTTGGTTATTCAGTTGCATGGCTGGTTACTTATTTGCATGGTTGGTTATTTAGTTGCATTGCTGGTTACCTAGTTGCATTGCTCGTTACTTAATTGCATTGCTGGTTACCTAGTTGCATTGCTGGTTACTTAATTGCATTGCTGCTTACCTAGTTGCATTGCCGGTTACTTACCTGCAATACAGGTGACTTAGTCGCCTTTCTGGTTACCTAATTGCATCGCTGCTTACTTAGTTGTATTGCTACATACTTAGTTTCATGGTTGATTTCTAGGTTTCATAGCTGCTTCCCTAGTTGCATTGCAGATTACTTAATTTCATCACTGGGTACTTAATTACATTGCTGTTTACTTAGTTGCATTGCTGGTTGCTTACTTGCGTTGCTGGTTACTTACTTGCATTGCTGGGTACTTGTTTACTTGCTTGCTGGGCATGGACTAGTGGGAAGTGAACCTCCAGTTGGTGGGTGGGTGGGGAGGGGGAGTGGCAGGGAGTGGCCTGGTGGGGAAAGGAGGCTGGGTGTCGGCGTGCTGGGTGGGGGATGGTGGGGGAATGCTTCCTCCAGTAGCGACGTGACGGCTTGCCACCAGGGGCTAGGTTTAATGCCAATGAGCGGAAGAGAGAGGAAGCTTCCCGGCAGCCAGGAAGCTCTGGTGATAGGTTGGTGGTGTCAGCGGGATTGGGGGGTTGGGGGGGAGGCGGGGGTGAGCAGTGGACTTGGATGGTAGTGTCAGAGGGGAGGTGGGGGGTGCGGGGTGAGTAGTGGACTTGGATGGTAGTGTCAACGAGGAGGTGGGGGTGGAGAGTGAGCAGTGGACTTGGATGGTGGTGGGTGTGTGTGTGTGTGTGGTTGGAGTGACGGAGCTGGAGGGAGCAGGTCTCGACATGCGGTTGTATGTAGAATAATGACCAGCAGCGTTTCACCATTGGAGCACATATTCAATGTGTGTTGTATTTGCACCTTATTAATAAAGGAGACCATCCATTTAAGGGCAGTCACTCTTTGCCGGACCAGCTTTATTCCCAAAAGGGGAAGAAACAGCTTGTAGTGATGAGAGCAGCTCGTGGTATTATGAGCAGCTCGAGGTATTATGAGGAGCTCGTGGTGATGTGAGGAGCTCGTGGTGATGTGAGGATCTCGTAGTGATGTGAGGAGCTCGTGGTAATGTGAGGAGCTCGTGGTGATGTGAGGAGCTCGTGGTGATGTGAGCAGCTCGTGGTGATGTGAGGAGCTCGTGGTGATGTGAGCATGTCGTGGTGATTTGAGGAGCTCGTGGTGATGTGAGCAGCTCGTGGTGATGTGAGCAGCTCGTGGTGATGTGAGTAGCTCGTCGCGATGTGAGCAGCTAATATATATACATAAAGGCTGACTACAGTACAAATGAAGAAGAGATTAACGCTGAAGCAGCTATTGATGTTAATTCACAAAATCATATGGTTATCGCCATTCTGATTTATTCACTATTCTAATATAATCCATTCATAAAAAGCAAGGCAATGAATACGAATGGGGTTATTAATGTAGATTCCCAAACAAATATCGGTCTCTCCATTCTAATATTATATTCGTAAGAACAAGGCAATAAATGCTGAACAGGTTATTTCTCTAGATTCACAAAACCACATGGTTACCGCTATTCTAATGCCATATTCCTGAATACCAAGATGGTTACTGCTGAAGCAGCTATTCAGATAGATTGTTAAGAATATGTAAGTATTCCCATTCTAATATTATATTTTGCTAAATCGGCACTGGATGTAGATTTACAAAACCATATGGTTATCGCTGATTGGTTGGTTGGTTGTTGGAGTTTTACGTCCTGGCAACATCTAAGGTCATATCAGGACGGGTCATACCAGGTTATCGCTGTTTCAATGCTATATGTATGAAGAGCGACACCACCAAGCCAACAGTTATTTGAAAGGAATTATGAAGATTGCCATAATGTATTATCTAACACATAACTAACCTTTAATGGGGAAGGTGTTTTTATTTACCTAGCTGCCTGCTTCTTCAGTTTGCAAACAAAATATTGACCCCACTCTCAACGCAACCCGCTACTTCCTCACAAAATACTCCCATTTAACAGAGACAATTCATTAAACAAAAGTCACCCACTCAATTGAACTTGTTACTTCCTGACAAAATATTCCTATTTAATAGACAAAATGTATTAAAATAAAAGTCACCCCTTCAACTCAACATGTTAAATAATGTCCCACTACTAAAGCAGACCAGAAGCCAAATAAAAGCTCATGAGAGAAGCACGCTGGAAATAGCTACCCAGGTGTGGAATGACCAACGGTAAAGGAACGACAAATTCCTGACCTAAAAACTTACAAAAAGTATATGTGCAAAATAAGGCTAGGAAACCCCCACTAAGCTGCACTGCAAAGGGGCATGTGATATGTCATGGCCCACCAGCGGGAAGCCCAATGGAAGGTAACCATGCCAAAAGTAGCCAGATAACACACCACACAGCTACGTACAAGCCTATGATATGTAAATAGGAGTAGGCTAGTCTAGTAATAAGAGTAGAACAAAGTAAAATAATACATATATGTCAAGAAAACTTAAAAAAAACCTGACATAGACTACTACCCATACCAACCAATTATCTGCTACTGAAATGCAGGCAATCAAATTACTTATCAGCAGCCACTGTGTGGTAAGATAACACCAACACTACAACTGGCCAGCATTGAAAACAAGCCTGGGTACCCGGGCTTATATGCTATGGACAGTATAAATACAGCCTCAATAAAAAATAAATATAAAAAAGAATTCCCAAAGAATTGTCCTATTTAATAGAGAAAATGCATCCCCTCAACTCAACCTGTTATTTCCTAACATCAATGTTAGGAGTAAATGTTAGAGTAAATACTTTTTTTAAATCCGCCCCTGTACTCAACCTGTCATTTCCTAACAAAACACAGCAAGACCTCTTTAACCGTCCACCTCCACAGACAGACCACTCCCCTGTATCGATCGCCTTATTTCGGTCCCAACAATACCATTGCCACCATATTCTAACTCCCTAATCCGACCACCAGCCTAAATGGACCGCTTATAGTCGGTTCAAAGGTCGGTCGATTTAGAGAGGTTTACTGTAGTCATATTTAAAGGCCCAGTCACACCTTACTGGATTGGGGTACCGGACGAGAACAGGACACTCTCCGGTACTGTACGGCGATGTCCGGTACATGTCCGGTACCCGTCCGGTGGTGTCCGGCGGTGTCCGGTACAAGTTCTGAACATGCACACAACTTCTACCGGACACCACCGGACTGACGTGTCCGGTTGGTGTCCGGTTGGTGTCCGGTTTGTCCAGTTCATGTCTGGTACCCATCCGTACGTGTCCGGTACCCATCCATTGGTGTCCGGTCTGCGAGAACGTCAATAAAATATATATATACTGTAGTAGTTGGCACTGAAGTAACCACATAGACAGGTAGGCGAGGGTACTGTGTTGATATCAGGAAGCCTAGGTGGTGTAATGGTTAGCACACTGGCCCGGAACGCAAAGAGGTGTGGGTTCGAGTCCCGTTCTATGCGCAATATTTCCCATTTTCATCACCCCACGACAATACCAAGAAAATCCAAAAAATACAGTCTGGTACATGTCCGGTTGATGGTCGGTCCGTCCGGTTCTCATCGGGTACTCGTCCGGTTCATATATGGTACATGTACGGTACATGTACGGTACTTGTCCGGTCGCCCGGCGGCAATTGACCCAATTACGCTCCATTTCGGTACATTTCGATACATTTTTTTTTGTCACCGGAGAGCACCGGACAAGGCAATTCTTTGTCCGTTGGTGTCCGGTACTTAGTCCGGTAAGGTCTGGCAGGCGCTTAATAGAGAAAATGCATCCGAAAAAGTCACATCCTCAACTCAACCTGTTACTTCCTAACAAAATAGTCCTATTTAAGACAGAAATTGAAATTACTTACTGCCACGATCTTCTGCCTCAATTTGTGAAGCAAAAAGAAAAAGTAGTCCCTGATTAAATAGAAAAGTGGCATTCTCAGCAATCTTTCGGTCACCAAGAAACGTCACTAATAAGAAGTGACTTAATATGAACCCGATTAAGATATATTCTCGGTAAACACGCTCTTAGCGGATTAAACACCTCATCTGTGTGCACGCTCCTTTGCTATTAATGAAGCAAACAACTTTTAATGATCGCATTAGATAACTGGATTGGCTGCGGTGAAGCATGCGGTCAGTTTGTTAATGGTTGGTTGTCGGAGTTGTACGTCCTGCCAACATCTAAGGATTGGGCAGCTTGTTGAAGGACAGGTCAGTGGTCACAGACCGGAATTGACCTGAAGATATCGCAAATTGCATCTTTAATGATTAAGAATTTTTTTTGGGAGGGAGAGATAGCAAGCTAAAGAGTTGTCTGGATTGAGCGTGGCTGCTCATTCGGGTTCATTGCTAGGCATGAGGGAAGGCGAAGCTGCCTCCTCCACCTCCCACTGGAGGGGAGTGTGAGGTAGGGGGAAGGGGCGACAGACACCCCTCCCCTACAGATCACCACCAATCCATGCTCCTCACAATATACTGACCGCTCACACACCTTTTTTTGGTACATTAGTTGTTTAAGCAGGGGAAATTTCAATCGCGGACAATTGGTCTTCCTCATTCCACTGCTCCTTGCCCTATCCTAATAATGACAAATGCCTGGCTAGGAAGCGACAAGTAACAATTTTTAAGTCATTGGTTTGACTCGACCAGGATTCGAACCCACGATCCTATGATCTACCAACACGGGAGACGGACGCTCTAACTCATTTGGCCATCCCGTCTGGTTACCTGGACCAATCAAATCACAACAGCCAGCGGAACCTTCCGCTCAGCCTCACAGATAGTCATTCCGCACCAACGCCTCAGACTGACCGTCCAGATATGACCTTAGATGTTGCCAGGACGTAAACCTACAACAACCAACCAACTTTCTATATTGATGTTGGTGTGGATGAAATCCCTTAGCCAACCGCTGACAATGGTTCATTCAGCGTGCATCTGTTTAGTGACGGTGTAGTCTCCATGCGCAATGCTGGATCAATTGGATGGTAGGTGACTGAGCTGGTTACTTCCGGTGTGTGATAGTAATTCAGCCTATTGCAGGGCCGTCGACTAGCTGCCAACTGGGGTGTCCGCTATTGACTCCGCGAAGCACCGCCCGAGTGGTTAGCGGTGCATGGTGTATATGGGCATGCCACGCCCCGACCCTCTCCGGCCACCCCCCGACCCTCTCCAGCCACCCCCCCCCCCTCCCCCACCCACCAAACCGGACACCACCCTGAATGTTTCATGTCCTGGTCACGGGCTGCTTAAATTATAGACCTGCGAATCGTCAATACCACGCACCGAACCCGCCCTCTACCGCTGGGTGGGGTGATCCTGCAGGCGGGGGTGGGGGGGGGGGGGGGGAAGTTAGGGGAGGTTAGGGGGGTTAGCGGAGGTTAAGGGAGGCTAGGGAAGGTTAGAATGGTTAGGGCGATTATGGGAGGTATGGGGGTTAGCGGAGGTTAGGAGGGGTTAGAATGATTAGGGTGGTTATGGGAGGTTAGGGGGTAGGAAAGGTTAGGGTGGTTATGGCAGGTTATGTGAGGTTAAGGGGGTTTAGGGCTTGTTGGGTTGGGGGGGTGAACCACGGCATATGGTTTCTTTTTCTATGTAAAAATATATGTTCATCGGAATATAATTTCTTCTTTCTTTCCCTTGGCAAAGAATATATCTACTCAACGAGTACCTAAATGTTTCATTTGCTAATATATACCTTTGTCCTGATACTTTGCACCTAGCTGTTCATATATATTTGAGCTAAGTAGGGGGGAGCGAGACGTATCTCAGGCGGTAGAGTGAAGCTGTCGGTCATCGGATAAATCCTTCGCAGTGGATCCATTTGCAGTTTGGGCTATTTTCCATTCCAACCAGTGCGCCACGACTGGTTCGTCAAAGGATGTAGTATATGCTGTCCTGTCTGTGGGAAAGTGCATATAAAAGACCCCTTGCTGTTTATTGGAAAGAGTAGCCTGTGTGGCGGCAGTGGGTTTCCTTCAAAGAGATCTGTCAGAATGACCATATCTTTGACGTCCAATAGCCGATGATAAAAATAATGTGCTCCAGAGGCATTGTTAAATGAAACAAGATTTATGTTACCTAAGCAGAGACTAGATGTGGGTCCTATATGGAAGGGTCGTGAGCGTGATGAAGGTTGACAATATTGCGCTTAGAGCAGGATTTGAACCCACACTTATTGCCATTCTGGGGCTAGTGTGCTAACCATTACACTACATGAGCTCCTTGTTGCAATCACCCTATCCACACCTGCCTGTCTATGTGGTTCCTTGCCTTATATGTCAGTGCGGACTACTGCATATGTATATATGTGCTCTATATATGTGTAGGTATATATATATTTTTTATTTGTTTGTTTGTTTAACGACCCCCCAGCACAAAAGTAGCCATCGGCTATTGGGGGTCATACAGTATATATATATATATATATGTGTATGTATTATATATTATACTATATATTGATATACACCCCAAATTAGTAATTTCCAAATGGCATATATATATATATATATGTCCTATATATACATATATATATGCCATTTGGAAATTACTTAGCATGTACATATTATATATTATATTTGTTATATACGCCACACTTCCAGGAATGACGAGTAATAAACCCAAGCGGAAACTCAGTTATTGAACTTCATGCTCGCCCACTTTGTGCTCTTGCACATTTGACATGGTTTACTAACACGGATATACTGCACTTAACTATACATAGATCTATACATGATGCATGACTCTACATGCTGCTGCTTCCAGCGATGTGTTGGCAAACACCTAAGTAGTAGCGTTGGTGTGCGCGTTAGTGTGTTTTTGGGCAACCTTAGCCCTCCCCCTCCCCCAACCCTCCCCCACCCTCCCCCACCCTCCCCCACCCTCCCCCACCCTACCCCACCCTCCCCCACCCTACCCCACCCTACCCCACCCTCCCCCACCCTCCCCCACCCTACCCCACCCTACCCCACCCTCCCCCAACCTACCCCAACCTACCCCACCCTACCCCACCCTACCCCACCCTACCCCACCTCCCCCACCCTCCCCCACCTTCCCGCCCTTCCCCACCTTCCCGCCCTTCCCAGCCCTCCCTTCCCTCCCCGCCCTCCACCCTCCCCCCCTCCCCACCCTGCTCCACTCCCTGCCCCGCCCTGGCCCGCCCTGGCCCGCCCTTCCCTGCCCTTCCCCGCCATTCCCCCTTGCTAGACACGGCAACCCGCTTCTCTCTTCGCAAGGAGACTCTTGTCACACAACCACCGCACAACCACCGCACAACCACCTATAATCCACCCTGGTACCTGGGGGAGATCGTGGGTTCGAGCCCCAGCCGAGGACTTACAAAATGTGATAGTTGTCGTTACCTAGCCTGGCACTCGGCATTATTAGGATAAATCAAGGGCTGGTTAACTCAGCATCCGGATAATGGCATCAGTGGCAATAGCGGCAGTAGTGGCAGTAGCGGCAGTAGCGGCAGTAGCGGCAGTAGCGGCAGTAGCGGCAGTAGCGGCAGTAGCGGCAGTAGCGGCAGTAGCGGCAGTAGCGGCAGTAGCGGCAGTAGCGGCAGTAGCGGCAGTAGCGGGTGCAAGGTCCGGCCACCAGGGGGCAGCCCGTTCCATGAAGCTGTTGAGAATACCTGGCTTTAATTGAATCGTTCTCCCTGCCCGGCCCTGGGCTTCCCTCCACAGGGGAAGTTGGGTGTTTATTGGCGCTATCTGAAACAACATGGATTATATTTGCCTTTAATAAGTAGGACCCCACTGCACGCGCAACCTTTGTGGTCCTACGGTTCCCTGCTGCACCCTCCATTCCTTCCCCCTCCCTCCCTCCCCCCTCATTCCCTCCCCCCCTCTCCCATCACCACTCTCTCCATTCCCCCTCATTACTCCCTCCCCCTTTCCCCTCACCACTCACTCCCTCCCTCCCCCCTAAGTCCATCCCTCCCCACGTACTCCCTCCCTCACCCTTCCCTCACCCCCTCACCCTCAATCCCTCACAACCAGACGGGATGGCCGAATGAGTTAGAGCGTCCGTCTCCCATCCAGGTAGATCGTGGGGTCGTGGGTTCGAACCCTGGTCGAGTCAAATCAATGACTTAAAAATTGATACTTGTTGCTTCCTAGCCAGGCACTCGGCATTATTAGGACAGGGCAAGGACTGGTGTGCTCAGTGCCAGGATAATGTGACTGAGTGGGATACCAGGTCATGGTGCCGGTGGCCTGGTTTCCCAGTGGGACAGCACTATAAAGTCGCCATGAGTGCGCAGTTTCACAAGTCGGTACCTGTCCTGATATGACTTTAGATGTTGCTAGGGCATAAAACAACAACAAACAAACAAACAATCAATCCCTCACTCCCCCCTAATTAACTCCCTCCTCACTCATCTCATCCTGGAAATGGGAATCAGGCACTCAACTTAATCGGCCAACATATCTGGATATATGAGCCTGTCTCAAAAGGTGATAACTCTTTTTTTTTTGTCCATTGTAATGATTGACACAAAACAGTACAGAAACGGTTACACTGAAAACCCAAGGACATTTGCTTCAAATCAATGTGTATTCTATTGGGATTAATAAAACACCATGTAAAAAACAAATCAGTTTATCCTGAGCAAATGCATAAGCAGATAGTGTGTTGATCGTTACAATGCACAAAGTGTTGTCCCTTATTGCTTAGCACCTTTTGAGACAGTCTCATAAATACATGTGTATATATACACATATCTATATAGTATGGCCCTGTTATAGCATTATCTTTCACGTCAAAATGCAATTGCAAAAAGAATCAGAATTGCGCTAAATTGCAGTACAGTTGACTGAATTACCTTTGAATTAAAGAATTCCGAATCGAATGAATCATCGCGTTATGATCCGATTCGCATTAATTCAAGGTCCGTTATAATGGGGTTTCACAACTTTTCATAAAAACATGAAGATAAAGGGATAGTGATTTGCTGTTTACCTCCACTGAAACACTGATACGGGATAGTAGACGGCCAGCCTCTTTTCTCGATAGCGGTCTTGCAATGACCTGACAGTCATCTTCCCAGGTTGCTTTGCGGTGGGTAATCGGAGTCATGTGACATGAACAAAAAGTAGAGGAAAATGGACGGGGACGCAGGTCTGCCACCGGAAGTCACAGGTGCAAAGGGGAAGCGTGCGCAGCGGCATCCTTCATTGTCAGGCCACCACATCCGGTAGGACCCGCAGTTGCAACTAGACGCGATGCTGATTGGTCAAAGACATTCCCGGGTGCAGGAAGTGCACAACCCTCCTCTCCCCCCCCCCCCCTCATGCCCCCCCCCCCCGGGATCCCCAGGGCACCCCCAGCATACCATTTGACATTGGTTCCTGGGAGTAGACAAAGTTCAAAGGTCACGGGTCTCAACTGGGGCCATCTTTGTAGTAGGGGTGGGGGTGGGGGTGGGGGTGGGTAAGGTCGGTGGGTGAGTGGTTGGATGGGTGAGTGGTTGGTGGTGGGCTGTGGGTGGTGTGTGGTGGGTGGTGAATGTTGGGAGGTGGCTGGTGGGTGGTGTGTGGTGGGTGGTGAATGTTGGATGATGAGTGTTGGAAGGGGGGTAAGGGCTGTGGGTGGTCGGTATAAATGTAGATATATGTATGATATATGTAGATATGTGTGTGATATGCATAGATGTGTGTAGATATGTGTTGATACATGTAGATACAAGTAGATACATTTAGATACATGTAGATACATGTATATACATGTAGATATACGCAGATATATGATGTAGATACATATAGATACATGTGTCTACATATAGATACATGTATACACATGTAAATACACGTAGATACATGTATATACATGTAGAGACACGTAGATACACGTATATATATGTATAATCATGTAGATACATGTAGATACATGCATATACATGTATATACATGTATATACATGTAGATACATGTAGATATATGTATATATATGTATATACATGTAGACACATGTAGACACATGTAGATACATGTATGCTGATCTAGATACATATATATATATACATGTATCTACATGTATATTTATGTATATATATATGTAGATACATGTAGATACATGTATATATATGTATATATGTAGATACATCTAGATACATGTAGATACATGTAGATACATGTAGATACATGTAGATACATGTAGATACATGTAGATACATGTATATATATATGCAGATATATGTAGCTACATGTAGATATAATTATGTAGATATATGTAGATATGTGTAGATATGTAGATATGTGTAGATGTATGTACATGTATGTACCCACGCTCAATCCAGACATATATACTATTTGTATAATGTTTATATATGTACAGTATATATATATATATATATATATATATATACATATATATATGAAGGCGCACCCATAGCACATGACAAACCACAGCCGACCGGGAATATCGAGCACATCCCCTGCAGCTATGCAAATCCACATCTGTTGGCGCTTGGCAGCTCTTTGATTCTCGTGCCTATAATCTTTTGTTGATCTTCCTTCCATGGCCGACTCACACTCCAACGGCGGCGCACCCCGGTTTGTGATCATGGCGGCGTGTGTACGGGTTGGACGTGGGTGGTGGCGCGGGGTGGGGGTCGTGAGGAGGTGGGTGAGTGAGTGGGTTAATGAGTGAGTGTGTGAGTGTGCGCATTAATAGGTGAGTGAGTGGGTTAATGGGAGAGTGCGTGAGTGGGAGAGTTGGTGGGTGGGTAAGTGGTGGGTGTGTGAGTGGGTGAATGAGTGGGTGTGAGAGTGGGTGGGTGGGTAAGTGGTGAGTGGGTGAGTGGGTGAGTGAGTGGGTGAATTAGTGAGTGGATTAATGGGTGAATGAGTGAGTGGGTTAATGGGTGAATGTGTGAGTGGGTTGAAAGGTGAGTCTGTGAGTGAGTGAGTCGGTGAGTGAGTAAGGGTGAATGTGTGAGTAAGTGGTGAATGGCTGAGTGGGTGCGTGAGTGGGTGGGAGAGTGGGTGGGTGGGTAAGTGGTGAGTGGGTTAATGGGTGAGTGAGTGGGTGGGAGAGTGCGTGGGTGGGTAAGTGGTGAGTGTGTGAGTGGGTGAGTGAGTGGGTGAATTAATGAGTGGATTAATGGGTGAATGTGTGAGTGGGTTGAAAGGTGCGTCTCTGAGTGAGTGAGTGAGTGAGTCCGTGAGTGAGTAAGGGTGAATGTGTGAGTAAGTGCTGAGTGGCTGAGTGGGTGCGTGAGTGGGTGGATGAGTGGGTGAATGAGTGGGGGCGTGAGTGACTGATGAGTGAGTGTATGTGTGAGTGGTGAGTGTGTTACTGTGTGGGTGAGTGGGTGACTCCGTGAGTGAGTTTATCATGGCGTATTTGGCGAATCCCAAAACCATCAGCTTATAAAATATAAGGTGCAAATTCAGGAGATTCAATGGAGATTGTATGTTCCTGAGAAGAATTGACTTCTCCACTATGATTAGTAATGTGTGGACATGAACATGGTTGACGGTTATTTTCGAGGAAAGCCCTATCACAGTATCAGTCTATGTAAATGTTCCCTAGTCTACGTCACTCTGCACTGACTGATGAGCCTTATTAGTACAGACTGGCGCTACTAATCATAATTTGACCCCAAAGGTTTCCAGCCTAGATTACGCCATAATTAACAGCCCGAAAATAGTTAATTCACAAATATATGGAAAAAGACTTTCTTCAAAATATAAATCCTTTATATTCACTGATTGACGTTCATACATGCAAATATATATGACAGCAATTGGTTAGTCCGAATCTCGTTCTTATATGACCTTAGCACGTCCTGATATGACCTTAGATGTTACCAGGACGTAAAACTCCAACAACCAACCTTAGAAGTTATTAGAACAGACAACCAAAGCAATTACTTTTTTTTTTAAAGAAAAGAAAGGTGTGTCTTGTTTTCAAAATGTAAAAGCTACAAACAATCACATTTGATCACGATTATTATTATGAATATATACAATCATCTTGGTCATGTTCGTATACCTTTAATAATAGCCAGCATACAACGTTGGAGCATCTAGTTTCAGTATAACAACTACTGAAGTATTATAACCTACTTTCAATTTATCTACCACAACCACACCAATACTTCTCTTTGCAATTCAGAGAACCAACATGGACAATATCCACATAAACACAATTGCGATATGTATATTTATTTTTCCTTGCCTGCGTGTTGAGCCTTTTACCGCGCTGTCTCCAAAAACTAGGCCAGACGGAGACAGGACAACAATGCCGATTTCCGTGGTTTTATGACCTTGGAACGTGACCCCCCAGCCCCTCCTTCCTTCCAGGGAAAGGTCAAACAGCTCGGTGACCTTCTCCGGAAGTGGCACTGAAGCGGATCGATAAGGGCCGGTGACCGTTGATTCGCAATGCACACTAGGAAGGTGTGTGTGTTGGGAAACCAGCTTCAGCAGTATTAGAGGTGCGCTCACGTGACCAGTGACATCGCCATATATTTCAGGGATGAAAGATTTCGGGGTTTTCGCGGATTTCCACGATTTGTTATATTCACCGATTAACGCTCACAAAATGCCACTATATATGACAGTAATTGGTTGGTCCGATTCCCGTTCTTATAGGCTCTTAGATGTTGCTAGTAAGAACATAAAACCCAAGCAAGAAAGAGTTTGGCATAGGTGATAATACAGTCAAAATAGGAACAGCTGAAACGTGACTTCTGGCATGTTTCCAAGATTCCCTGACAATGCTAATCCTATAGTGAATATTCACATTTTCGCGGAAATTCACCATTGGTTCGGCTGGAACCTGCTAGGTGCCACTTAAGTCTCGGTCTCATTTCCACATTATTTTTGTCAGATACCACATTCATCCCTGTTCATCAATATTAGGATCGAATGTTACCATTTATAGTTCGTATGTTTTGAAACTTAGCTATTCTCTTTGGGATTATTTATGATCTAATTTTAGGCAGCTGTGGGAGGGGGGGGGGGAGACAACAGGGGGGCATTGGGGGCAATGGGGACAAGAGGGCATTGGGGCTCTGCAGTCAGATTGTTCCAGTTAGCATCAGTACTATTTACCATCGTCAGTCATATGATCCCAGAAGGTAACATAGATTGGTGAACATTCGATCAGAATGATAGGGTCCACCTATCAGACAGTAATGATCCAACTTTAGTGTCATGGAGAAAACTAAACATCGGAACATATGCACATTATATCGACATATATTAGCATAAACAGGTATTAATACTTTATTTTACTTTTGATTACATTCACTGATTAAGGCGGGGACATTTGTATCACGGACGTTTGGTATTCCCCATTTCACTGACCTCCTAATAATGATTGAACACCAGGCAAGGTAGACACAAGTATACGTTTTTAAGTTATTCTTTTGACTCAACCGGGTTTCGAATCCGTGTTTCCAATCCTACGACCTGCTACATGGAAAGTGGGCGAAACTTGCGGATTCAATCCTGTAACGTAAAGCCTGTTATATATACAGTAAAACCTCTCTAACCGACCACCTGCACATATCGACCATTCCCAGATACCGATCGCTTTATTTGGGTCCCATATGATCGTCCATACAATATCATTGTAATGATAAAATAACTCCCCAAACTGACCACTTCCCTGCATGGCCCATTTAAAGTCGGTCACATGGTCGGTCGATTTAGAGAGGTTTTACTGTACCTACATACATAAATATATATATATATATATATATAAATATATATATAAATGTTTTAAAGTGAGCAGAGTGACAGTTGGCTCACGGTATAGGAGGCGGGGGAGTAGAGAATGACCTGCTCCGCAGCAAATAACATGGAAGGAGATGTTAATGGGGGGAAACATTTAAGGGGCTGCCGTTATTTATATCCACATAATGAATTATATAGTACATATATATATATATTCATACATATATATACTATATACTCATATATATATAATGAAGTGGTGCGTAAGTTAGGTGCACACATGGTTTATCCCCGGTATAAATATCGCCTAAGTCTGCATGACGTTGTATTATTAACAATCTCATTTCCAGGGCGGGAGATTGAAGTGATGGCAACGACCCATCCATATTACCGCCATTTAGTTGTTGTTGTTGTTGTTGTTTTTTTTGTTTAAAAAAAGAAGAGCAAAAAGTGGATCGATATAACAAATAGTTTGTTGTTATTATAAAAGTTTTATCATTGACGCCGTGAATAGAACGAACGATACGTCATATCGTTATCACTCAGGCTGTATCAGTTCTGTCTAGGTTAACTTCACATCGGCCACCATATAATGTTTGCAGGACATAAAACCCCCAAGAAATCAAACCGGAAATTGATACTCGGCTGCCTTTTGCTTCGTTCAATGAGCACTAATGAATATAGAACAAATTTGCAGCCTCTATTGAGCGTTGTTTTTGGGGATTTCCTTATTTGAGAAATGTTTGTTCAAAAGGCTGGCTGTGGTTCTAACGTAGTAATTGTGTGTTCTTTAGACTGATGTAATATAATTTCATTTTATTTATGTTATTTGCGTTTTCTATGCCCTCACATACTTAATGATGGTTTCTTGGTGACTAAATGGATGTTCATTATGTGAATATGGAGGGAGGGGTGCGACTTCTATGCTATCAGTCTCTAGCTAATGATCGCTTAAATCATAGGAGGAAACGGGGGTTCTTAGCCCATTCTCTACTGAATAAAATTATTCACCTAAAATTTAAAAAAATAAAACTGCTAATAAAGTATAGCGACAGTCAATTTCAAGCTTCTTTTGAACTTGCACAGTCAAAGGGATTTAAGTTTCTGTCATTCTCTGGAATAATTAATTGCATTAGATTCATCGTTATAATCTATTGTTCTTCACCTTGAAGAAACCTTTATTGTAAATGGGCTTATTTTGTAGATATTTGAAGTGAAAACATGCCAAATTAATTTCGGCCAAGAACATCAACATTCTGAAACTATTTTATTTTTGATTTATTTGTTGGTACATTAGTTGTTTAAGCAGGGGACATTTCAGTAGCAGATGACTGATCTTCCTCATTCCACTGCTCCTTGCCCTATCCTAATAATGCCAAGCACCTGGCTAGGAAGCGACAAGTATCAATTTTAAAGTCAGTAGTTTGACTCGACCAGGATTCGAACCCACGATCCCATGATCTACCAACACGGGAGACGGACACTCTAACTCATTTGGCCATCCCGTCTGGTTATGGCCATCCCATAGGCTTCAATAGTATCAGTTTAAAAAATTAAAATGGCTTCCTATCCCCTTCTATACAGCAACACATGCACCAGTATCTAACTTTGATATGTAGGAACAAATCTAAAGGCCCTGTCACACTACAATGTACGGCGTCAGTGCCTGTTCAACCTTAGAAAATTTGCCAGTACGTCGGGATTCGTCAAACTTTTCAGCGGCAGGGGTTAAAAATGGGTGTATACACAACATACGTAATGTATGCAGAACGTATCTCTGACGTATTGCTAGTGTATGAGAGAGTTCATGTGCCTCGCAAAACGCTGGCATATGCTCACGGAATGCTGACCAATGTCACATACGTTACTCCATCGCTAGAAGTACGGCGAATACGCTGGAGATATGGCAGGCGTATATTCGAAGTATGTTATGACTGCATGTTCCCACCAGCTGGACGTACGGCTAACATGCAGCAATGTATCCCTAACATACTCCCAACATACGCCAACATATTCTGAACGTACACACAGCGTACAAGCCACACGGTGACACACGTTGACAAGTTTGAGCATCCACAACAATTTTTCGGAACCTCGATGCATGTCGACGTATCCAGAACGTATATGCCGTATTCCCAACATACATGTAACGCATGACAACATACACCAACGTGTTGGTCGAAAATCACATATGTCAGCATACACTAAGGCTATACATCGTAGAGCCTTCAGTTTTGAAAATTTGATGCTTTTGTCACAACTATGCAGCTTAATCTTTTTTGTTATTTAAAGAGAAAATGCCACAGTGAACAGATTCGACAGAGTACCTCGACCTCACCTCCGTTTCCCTTCACCTCCGATTTCTCATACTTATAGATTGAGAAGCTTCTGGAAATAAAGCATTTGGGGGACCAAAATAGTAGTGTAATATATTGCTCAGTCTGGGCACTGTCACTGGCCCGCGGCACGGTGTGGCGGAGGTGGCGCAGTCCCTGAGCCTACTCTACTATACATGATGAAGTACTACCTGCCACCACAGGGCCCCACCTCACTAAGAAGTCACCGAATCCAGCACCACAGGTAGAGCAGCGCAGGTAACTTACAGCGTGTCTATAGTTATGAGCATGCGCAGTCCCTGCTCCTTCCCCCTCACCCACACCCACGCCCATACCCACACCCATATATACACATATAAGATACCTATATGTTTGTATCTAAAAGGGAAAAATTAAGACATTTAAATCAAAATTTGAGCTATTCCTACTGGTGATTTCGTGCAGAATGTCACCCATAGACTGGCCATAGGTCTAAGGCCCTACACCCAGCACCCCTTCCCCTCCCCTGTCCTCCCCCCTCCCTCCGCTCTCTACATCCGCTTCCCCTTCGAATCTCTCTCCACTCCCATTCTCCTTCCCATCCCTCTTCTCTCTCCTCCCCATTCCCCTTTCCTTTTATCCCCCCTCGCCCCCTCCCTCTCCAACAATTTGCCACCCTTCCCTCCACCATACTATCCATCTCCCATCGCCTTCTGCTTCCTTCCTCTTCCCTTCCTCTTCCCTTTCCTTCCCTTCCCTTTCCTTTCCTTTCCTTTCCTTCCCTTCCCTTCCCTTCCTTCCCTTCCCTTCCCTCCCCTTCCCATACCCATTCCCCTTCCCCTTCCCCATTCCCATTCCCATTTCCCATTCCCATTCCCATCCCCATCCCTCTCCTCTCCTCTCAGTTCTGCCCCCTTCCCTTCCCCTTCCCCTCCCTACTATCTCCCTTCCCTCTCCTCTCCCCCTCCCACTTCATCCCTCCCACTTCCACCCTCCTCTCCCCCCTTCCTCCTTGCTCCGCCTCCCCCTTCTCTCCCCGCCTATCGCCCTCATGCTGTCAGACATGAGTTCACTGTGAACATTTCATACGTTAGTGAACTTCGACTCTGACACCCAGCATTCAATTATCAGACCCACGTGTCTGTCTGGAGACGCCTTTCCCGATGTCGTTTGAAGGCAGCTGGTTATCGGCTGGAACCATTTCGCTGGTTATCGACTGGAACCATTTCGCTGGTTATCGGGTGGAAACATTTTGCTGGATATCGGCTGGAACCATTTCGCTGGTTATAGGCTGGACAAATTTTTCTGGTTATCAGCTGGAACCATTTAGCTGGTTATTGGCTGGAACCATATCGCCTGTTATCGGCTGGAACCATTTCGCTGGTTATCAGCTGGAACCATTTCGCTGGTTATCGGCTGGAACCATTTCACTGGTTATCGGCTGGAACCATTTCGCTGGTTAACGGCTGGAACCATTTCGCTGGTTATCATTGATCGTGATGCTGAGATAATGAAATGGGAGCGATGTAGTGAATGAGAGAGAAAATCTGGGCATGGCGTATCAGATAGGATGAACTTGTGGAGACAGTTCATAGATAACCGCCTTCTGGATAATTATACTCGCATAATTGCTTATGCAACACATATAATTGTAACCTACGTGAAATAAGGAAGACGAAGACATGATAGTGGGTACGAGTTATAATATCTGACTAGAGGAACTAACACCTCTTGTTTAAAATAAAAAATTGCAGTAGCACAGTGAGTGTAAGTTAAGTGACAGTTTGACACGTCAGTGGATAGGTAGCGCCACAAGTGGACCTGAGATTGGGGTAGGTTAAACAAGTCGATGACTTAGTTCAGGCTCCTCTAAGGGATCGGTTAGGGAACAGTAGATGCTGAGGAACCGGTGGACGTTTCGCACCTTATTATACTTGTATAATACTTATACAGCATATATACATATGGGATATGGGGTCATGGTGCCGGCAGCCTGATCTCCCAGTGTGACAATACTGTGAATTTACCATGAGTGTGCACTTCCACAAGTTGGTTCGCATCTGGATATGACCATACATGTTGCTAGGACGTAAAACCACAACAAACAAACGAACATCACATCCACCTCCGCTGTCAAGCCTTATCGGCCAGTGAACTTTCAGTGTCGGCCATGAGTTGATTGGTGTTTTATTTCCGTACTCTATAACACAGTATAGAATGGCTCTTCCGTAGTCGCCTAATGGATCAGCCACGCGATGGGACAGTAATGATCCGTTGTGGGTTTTTTCCCTTTCTTTCCTTTTCATCAATGTTTAATGTATTAATAGTTGTAGTTGCTATTTATGTCAGCTCATAACAAGGATAGCACACTGCTAATATCTGGCTGTATGTTGTTGCATCCTTGTTGACTAGTATTCCACTCAAAGCTGCATTGTCCGATGAAAACATCCAATTTTCAAAACCAAAGCAATTATCTGGATTGGATTCTACATATGAAGAGTGTGGGTGCAAAACCCTGCAAACGCCAATCTAAAAGTCGAATTAAAATAACAGATTCTTACCTGAGGGTAATCTTAATTCTCATTAATTCCACTTTTATTGTGATGAAATGGTTACGGAACAACAAACAACGATGTATGAATGCACAAAATTAACCTTTTCAAAGTTTGACTCAGAGTTTACCTCAATTATTGGGTTGGTGTCTATGGGGTTTTGCGCGTGAACTCCTCATATCTAACTTAAATACTGGTGCACTTATTAACCATTTGACACCACATTGAAGGGAATACTGAGGCAATGTAAAATAACCTGTTACTGCAGAAGCCTATGGTTTCAGAGCTCTGGCATGCTTGACAAAATTAATTTTGTCATGGTTGCACTTCAATTATCTCCAAAGTTTAAAATAAAAGTTAATTCAACTTAAAGTAAGATAGATTATACCAATCAACCCAATATATTTATCTAAGAGAATGACAGAAACTCAAAGCAATCGGATTATGCAGCTTTAATAAAACACTGCTGTCCAACCGGCGTGTCCTTTCTTAGTGCTGTGCAAAGAAGGTCTGAGTGCTGCTGTCTCCTACTATTGTAGTGGGTAATAATAAGGTCCTGTTCCCACAGGACACTGCTTCCATGTCCCGGATGCTATACACGTTATTGATACAGTATGCTTTGTTTATGGGTTGTATGTAACACAATATGGGAATATAAATAACTTACATATGCACATATTTTCTTACGCTATTCTCTTTCACACATTGTCATGCTTCGATTAGTGTGGCCAGTGTCTTCGCCTGGATTTGTTTACTGTAGATCTCACTGACTCCCTGGTTGGTTGTTGGCGTTTTATGTCCTAACAACATGAAAGGACTTGTCACCAACTTGCGACAGTGCGCAGTCATAACGACTTCATAGTACTATCCCACTGGGAGACCGGGCTAGTGGCACCATATACCGGATATCTTACTCAGTCATGTTATCCTGATACTGAACAAACCAGTCCTTCTCTTGTCTTAGTAATGCCTAGCACCGAGCTACATAGGTAAAGTATCAGTTTGGTAAGTCATTGGCCTGACTCTGCTGGGATTCAAATGCCCGACCTTCCAAATGGGAAGGCAATGCTCTAAAGCCCCAGTCACACTACAGCTTGCGACCACTTTGCGACCACTTTGCGACCACTTTAGTCCAAAGAACCCACAGTCACCAGTGACGCCCAGATGTCAGCAACCGTTGTTTTGATCACAAGGACGTCACTGGTGAGTGTTGGTTCTTTGGTCTGAGGTGGTCGCAAAGTGGTTGCAAGCTGTAGTGTGACTGGGGTATTAGCGATTCGGCCACCATGTCTCGTCCTGAGCCAGAAGGGCATGTTGTCTTACAAGCATTAAGCCGACTTATAGCTGGGCACATTTAAAATGTGCATGGTCCCGCAGCGATGAGAGCAATAGTCCGCACTGGCCTCATAAGGTCAGAATCCATGCGTACACATAGGCATGGGGAGGCCGGAAGGGGGGGGGGGGGTTCTATCAGGGACATAGATAGTCCAGTGTTTAGAATACTCACGCTCATAGAATGGCAGACATTTGGGTTTGAATCCAGCTCTGGGAATTATACCAACATATGATTTTCAACTTTCACACAACACTATATATATGTGTATATGTGTATATTTATATTTTTATATATTTATTTATTATAGTCTTTTGTTTTCTAAATATTTTTCAATAAACTTTTTTATTTTGATAAATAGTCATAGCCGCTATGAATATCTGCATAACCTCTTATTGTAGCGTGGGAGCCATATGACATCACCTACTGGGCCAGGCCGGGATGATGATGAAGATATACTCAGAAGAAGTTCTCCTAACAGATTTCCCAGGAGGCATTGCGATGAGGTGTCAGCGCTTCAGCCGTCATAGTACAACACTTCCACCATACCTCTCACCCGAGTCCGCTTGACATATTTGATTAATATATATCCACCTATGTAGATGACATTTAATACATACATATACACACACTAATATATATATATATACCCACATATACACACACTAATGTATATATATATATATATATATAGTATGGCATCGCCTATTTGGTTAGCACATGCCAATACAGTAAAACCTCTTTAACCGACCACCTCCACAGATCGACCACTCCCCTATATCAATCGCTTTATTTGGGTCCCAAACTATCGTTAATACAATGCCATTGTAACGATAAAAAAAAACTCTGTCAAACGACCGCTTCCATAAATGGACCATTTAACGTCGGTCCCATGGGTGGTCGATTTAGAGAGGTTTTACTGTATAACATTTCCTATAGGCTGGAAATTCCTTCAAAGCCATGGCGTCCTGACCTCACCTTGTCGTAGACAAAGATAAGTAATGCTAATTCTCCATGATGACACCCTACTTAGCGATGATGGCTTTTAAACTAAACCGAAAGGAGACAAACGCTCACCTTGTCATAGACAAAGATAAGTAATGCTAATTCTCCATGATGGCACCCTACTTAGCGATGATGGCTTTTAAACTAAACCAAAAGGAGACAAACGCTCACCTTGTCGTAGACAAAGATAAGTAATGCTAATTCTCCATGATGACACCCTACTTAGCGATGATGGCTTTTAAACTAAACCAAAAGGAGACAAACGCTCACCTTGTCGTAGACAAAGATAAGTAATGCTAATTCTCCATGATGGCACCCTACTTAGCGATGATGGCTTTTAAACTAAACCAAAAGGAGACAAACACTCACCTTGTCGTAGACAAAGATAAGTAATGCTAATTCTCCATGATGGCACCCTACTTAGCGATGATGGCTTTTAAACTAAACCAAAAGGAGACAAACGCTCACCTTGTCGTAGACAAAGATAAGTAATGATAATTCTCCATGATGACACCCTACTTAGCGATGATGGCTTTTAAACTAAACCAAAAGGAGACAAACGCTCACCTTGTCGTAGACAAAGATAAGTAATGATAATTCTCCATGATGGCGCCCAACTTAGCGATGATGGCTTTTAAACTAAACCAAAAGGAGACAAACGCTCACCTTGTCATAGACAAAGATAAGTAATGATAATTCTCCATGATGGCACCCTACTTAGCGATGATGGCTTTTAAATTAACCCAAACGGAGACAAAGGCTCAACTTGTCGTAAATAAAGATAAGTAATGATAATTCTCCATAATGGCACCCTACTTAGCGATGATGGCTTTTAAAATTAAACCAAAAGGAACCATACACTCACCTTGTCGTAAACAAATAAAATTAATGATAATTCTCCCTAATAGCACCCTACTTATCGATGATGTCTTTTTAAATAAAGCAAAAGGAGACTTACTCACATCTTCGTACATCCATATAGATGTAATATTTAGTCTCTCGACTCAGGCGTCTGAATTAGTCCCATACACGTGACATCATCTCGTCATATTCAGCTTGAATGAGCGGGGTTCAATGTTACGGATTAATTGCCCGACACCACCTAGATGCTCATGTCTATCATGCCTTTTTTATTTGTATTATTCCTGCTGAGATTGGATAGAGGTTTTCTGCGCACCAACATCTCAGATAAATGCTGCCATTTCTGTTCAGCTGGATGACTCTGCCGCATACTTTTGTTATGTCTTTTTATGCGCATGTCTATGCATATTTTCATATATATTCATAATTATATTCATATACATCATATATATATACCTTCACATAACTTCACATAACTTCACTTATCTTCACATATCTTCACATATCTTCACCTATCTTCACCTATCTTCACATATCTTCACATATCTTCACATACATTCACCTATCTTCACATATCTTCACACATCTTCACATATCTTCACACATCTTCACATATATTCACATACCTTCACATATCTTCACACATCTTCACACATCTTCACACAACTTCACATATCTTCACATAACTTCACATATCTTCACATAGTTTCACATATATTCACATCTTCAAATACCTTCACACCTTCACATAACTTCACATAACTTCACATATCTTCATCTAGCTTCACATAACTTCACATATCTTCACCCAGCTTCGCCTATCTGAAGATACCTTCATATATCTTCATAAAGCTTCACATATCTTCATAATACTTCATATATCTTCATAACTCTTCATATATCTGCATATATCTTCATATATCTCATATATCTCATATATCTTCATATATCTTCATATCTCTTCATATATCTTCATATATCTTCATATATCTTCATATATCTTCATATATCTTCATATATCTTCATATATCTTCATATATCTTCATATATCTTCATATATCTTCATATATCTTCATATATCTTCATATATCTTCATATATCTTCACATGGCGTCATACATCTTCAGATAACTTCAGACGTTTTCATTTACTTATATACCTTTGTATATCTTCATATATCTTCATATATTTTCGTATATCCATATATATCCATATTTATATATTCATATATGTTCATATATATTCATATATAGTCATATCTATTCATATATATTCACAGACATTCACATACATTCACATACATTCGCATATATTCACATATATTCACATATATTCACATGTATTCACACATATATTCCCATATGTTCCCATATGTTCCCATATTTTCCCATATGTTCCCATATGTTCCCATATGTTCCCATATATTCGCATGTATTCACATGTATTCACATGTATTCACATGTATTCACATGTATTCACATATTTTCACATGTATTCACATATGTGCCCATATATACCCATATGTTCACATATGTTCACATACTTTCACATATGTTCACATACGTTCATATATGTTTCACATGTGTTCACATACATTCATATATGGTTCACAGATATTCACATGTAATCACAGATATTCCCATATAATCAACAACAAACGAACTTAGCTTGTCTTGTACTGGTGGCGCCTCTATCGGCCCCTAACCTCACTACTACACTACTGGTAGTCATCTCTCGGCAACAACAAATATATGACCCTGCCTTTCACCAAGACACCCCCCCCCCCCCATCCCCGCCTCCGTCTCTCGCTCCTCCCCCCCCCCCCCCCCCCCCGGTGAGAGGAAACGCCGCCGACGGCCGGCCTTTGCCAGTTCTGAGCATGCGCCGTCTGCGCGGCGCGCGTGCGAAATAGCACAGATGACAGACCGGGATTCGCACCCATGACCTTTCGATCAAGGGCAGCGCCTCCCGCCGTCTGAGCTACATGCACTGCAACTGGCAAGGGAGGGGGAGGGGTGAGCGGGAGGGGTGAGCGGGAGGAGATGGGGGAAGAGGGAGGGGGAGGGGGAATGGGGAGTGGGGGAGGGGGACGGAGCTCGACTTGCCGTATATGTCACCCATCCTTGCTTATATTATTATTGTTCTTCACTTTCTGTGTCTTTTAAACATTTTTTAAATTTTGTTTGTCATCTCCGGCTACCTTAAAGATCCTGTCTCCTGATTTTACAATGGTTATCCTTTGCATGGATATTTCATGTATATTAAGTGCCTGTCACACTATGCCGGATTGAGCAATGGACAGAATTGTCTAGTCTGGTGGTGATAAGTATCAAAATGTATTAAAATGTGTCAAAGTGTTGCAACATCGGGTCAAAGGCCACCAGACGAACGTACATGAAACGGACATGATACGGACATGAAATGGACATGAACGGATAGCCAACGGACGAAACAAACTCAAACCGGACAAGAATCATACAGGTCAATCCGGCGGCATCCGTTCCTAGTTTTTTTGCATGTTCAAACTTGTACAGACACAAACCGGACTTTGTTCGATTTCTGTCCGTTTCCCCCCAATCAGGTGAGGTGTGACAGGGGCTTAAGGTATATGCACAAGATTAAATTCAAAGGATAATACGGTTTGCACTACTTTTCTAGTTTGTAACTATTCCCTGGCCTACGTCATTCTAGCAGCTGAGAAGGGTAATGTCAAAACAGTTACTTTTATTTTCTAGAAGTTCAATATCTTGCTAATGGTGCATAATCCGATGAAAGCATCAAATTTTCACAACGAATGCATTAACGTACATTTGATCCTACATATCCAACTTGATACCCATCTTGATATGACCTCAGATAGTGCCAGGATGTAAAACTCCATCAAACAAACAAACAAACATCATATGTAACTTTAATGTACAGCAAATATATGCGTTTCATGTGCGTTTCATGTGCGTTTCATGTGCGTTTCATGTGCGTTTCACGTCCGTTCCTCCAGTGGCCTTTGACCCAATATCGCAACATTTTGACACATTTGAATATATTTTTATACTTATCACGCCCGAACACCAACGGACTAGACAATTCTGTCCATTGCTCAATCCGGCGAGGTGTGACAGCCGCTTAAATGACATCATACAACTTTGTTCTATTTTATGCCATCAGAAAATGGCAATCTCTCACCTCACTCCCACCAACTCCCACATACCTAAGCGCAGACAGCCTGCGCATGCGCTTTTATTAAATATTCTCTGCGGTACAGCTTCATCAATCACAGCCACATTTGAATTTCAGAGTGCAATTATTGACGCATGCGGTAAATTTCACGTTAAGTGATTCATGGTCACTTTCATGCCCCAAATGATGATTGTGTTGAGGGCAATGGCGACATTTGCTCCTGCTACTTTGAGGCGAATTGCCTCGTGCTGCCTGATGCGAATTGCCTCGTGCTGCCTGATAGCGAATCGCCTCTTGCTGCCTGATTCGAATTGCCTGGTACTGCCTGATGCAGATTGCCTGGTGCTGCCTGATGCCAATCACCTCATGCTGCCTGAGACGAATCGCCTCGTGCGGCCTGATTTGAATCGCCTCGTGTTACCTGATGCCAATTGCCTCGTGCTGTTTGGAACAATTTCCTGAATTGCTTTAGGTTCACTAAAGTTTCATAGTTCAATGAAAGATTGATTAAGTGTAAGAAATGTCATTTGCAGACAGTTGGTCTTCCTCATTCCACTGTGCCTTGGCCTATCACAGTACTGCTGAATTGAAGGCTAGGTTGTGACAAGTATACATTTTTAAGTCATTGGTATGACTCGGCCATGGTTGAAACCACAGGGGTTCGAATCCCATGAACTACTAAAATGCTAGGTGGATGCTCAGCTTATTCAGCTATTCGGCCAGCCCGTCTCCATTCGGCCATCGCCATCCAGAGCACAAACATTGTACAAAGCTACATCAATCAGATTATATCATCCTTGTTATCGTTATTGTCATCGTCATCATCATCACCACCACCACTGACCATTACCATCACTCTCAGTATCATTATCACAACCGCCACTACAACCATCACCATCGTTGTCATCATCCTCATCCTCATCCTCATCATCATCATCACCATCAACATTGCCATCCTCATCCTCATCACCATCTTCATCATCAGCATCAGCATCATCAACATCACAATCTTATTCCTCCTCCTCCTCCTCATCATCATCAACATTGTCATCCTCATCATCATCATCAGCAGCAGCACCACAATCACCACCATCAACATCGTCATCATCATCCTCCTCCTCAGCATCCTCATCCTCATCATCATCATCACCATCGTCCTTGCCACCACCATCGTCCTCCTTCTCCTCCTCATCATCACCATCGTACTGACCACCACCATCGTCCTCCTCCTCCTCATCATCATCAGTGTCATCGTCATCCTCATATGATGGTCGGTTTGACGGTCATAACGGGTGCTGCTGATGCAGGTAGAAGTTAGAGGAGAGTGCGTCATAGCTCACGTGGGTGTAGTACACAGGTGTCCAGCCGCAGGCCTTTGTCATTAGTACCACTGTCCCCACTCACCAACAAACCACCGCCTTTTGTCAGCTGGCCGCATGTAGCGCGGCGAACAGCTAGTGACGCATCGAGGTGCGCGTCAGGTAGGAATTTCGAAATCATCTGTACATCGCATTTTGAAGCTCTAATAATTTTTTTTGATGTCTGCGATTCCAATGCTTCTCGTTATCTGCTCAGTGCATGGACCAGAACAGAAATCAGTTTGAAAACAGGTGTTGACAAAAACAATTAAATAAGGTCTATAGATTCTACTACATATGGAAAATGAACTCTATTTAAATATCCACCGCCTTAATATTTATTCAAAAGTGTGTATGCATTTTCTGGGGACACCCTATATATATATGATATGACTGATATATAAATATAGTTATTGTTGTGATTATATATATTTAACGCGTGGCATGGAGGTAATACATCTGATATATAATATGCTTATTTTATGCTTAATCCACATTAAATTTATGATATGTAAAATGTACAAGATAATTTTGTCCATGTATATTTATTTGCTACGAGAATAGACGAATAGCTTAGAAGCCAGGGGCGCCAACAACCCATATATACACATATATGTATATATGACATTATATAACTCACATACCGACCAGGAATTAATAGGATTTAGTGCACTTTTGCTAAATTACTTCTTGTTCCTCTTGTGTTATTTATTATTAAGAGCGCAAATGACAAGAATCTTCGGCATCGTGACATTTCTCAGTAATGGTGCTGTCACATTACTACGTTTCCCGCCAATGCGCGTCGACGTGTGTAATTTTTTGGCGAAACGTCTGGAAGCGTTAGGCGCGCGTTGGTAGATGTTGATGGACGGCGATGGTCGGCGACGCGCGTCAGGGTATCAGCGAAGTTTTGTGCTTGCACAAAACTTTCAACGTGCGACAACGTGCGTGTGAGGGTCGGTCCCATATGTTGCGGCAAACTGTTGCTTTTTTTGTCTGTTGCTTTATGACCTGGCAACATCTAAGGTCATATCAAGACGCTGCAGCAAACAGTTTTTTTTTCTTTCTCACAACGTCGGCCACATGCTACCAATACGATGCGCTCACACCGAAAAGTTTGACGTCTCTCGGCGATTAAATGTGATTTTGCACATTGGCGGCACGCCGGCGAGATACTTCGTAGTGTGACAGGGCTATAAGATTAATCTGTTGCTAAATTACTTCTTGTTCCTCGTGTGTTATTTATTATTAAGAGCGCAAATGATAAGACTCTTCGGCCTTGTGACATTTCTCAGTAAGATTAATCTGTGAATGGGAATCACCTTTTTTGGTCAAGTCCGATTGATCTATATACGGAATCGAGATTTCCCTAAGGCTCTGAGTCTGTTTGTTTTTCTCCTGTAAATATAATTTATTCATCGAGCACAATATTTTGTCTGCGCCGAGGCACTGGTCTTCCAGTCGCCCCCTCATGCGTTTCTATTGAGTTAAACTAGATAGTCAAGAATACCTGCCATTATGATTGATAATATATATATACATACATATATATATACGCAGGTATTGTCACTGTGTTTTGTTTGTTTGTTGTTTAAGTCACATTATCATCAAATGTCATATCAGGATGGGTACCGACTTGTGACAGTGCACACTCATAGCGACTTTATAGTGCTGCCAGACTGAGAAATCAGGCCGCCAGCACCATGACCCAATATCCAACTCAGTCACATTATCCTGACATTGTGCTAACCAGTCCGTGCCCTATCCTATTAATGCCGAGCACCAAGCTAGGAGGCGACATGTACCAATGTTGTAAGTCATTACCTTGACTCGACCGGGAATCGAACTCCCATCCTCCCGCACGGGAGGCCTACGCTCTACCGATTCGGCCACCGCGCCGGGTTTATCACTGGCTTCCCCCGCCCCTTATTTATCTATGTTGTCAGCGTACTAATAATACTGTCCCAGTTCAGGGAGCATCCTGATATCCGAGCTATGGTAGCGCCCAGTGTCGTGCAGTCATCAGACTGCAGCGCCCCCTACACTACAAAATTGATAGCGGATGTTCTAGCCGGCTGCTACCGTGATGCATCACACATCCAATAGTGCTGCTCGTCCAGTGCACAAGAAATGTAGTCGCTCCAGAGCACCAGCATCATCAACACCAGCTGCATGGCTGACGTGCCATATTACATGGTATAGCACGCAGAGCATCTTATAAGTTATATAGCATGCACACAGCTGTTGGAATCCCAAATGATATACTTTATCGTAAAGTGGTTATTTGCCAGCACAGTCCCCTTTAACGTGGCATAGTCTGATGGTTTTGAGTTTCTGTCATTTTCTAAGATAAATATATGAGGTAGATCGTTATAATTTACCTGACTTTAGTCTGAAGTAATTTTGGTCTAAATTTTATTTATTTTTTGATGGGGTGTTTATGCTGTCCATACCATGGAAACCCGGATGATCGGGCTTGTTTTCAATGCTGGGCAGTTTTCGGCTTTTTTCTTTTTCTTCGTGTTGGTGTTTATGGTTAGTAAATCTATGTTAGTTTTTTTGGTTTTTCTTGACAATGGTTTTCCTTCTACTCTTATCCCTAGACTAGCCTACTCTATTTACATATTATAGGCTTGTACGTAATAGATGGTTGGTATGTGTTTGGTGTGTGGTTTTGTTGGTATCTGCTTAGTTCTTTTTCGCCTGGGCACCTCCCAAGAGCTAAATCACTAATTTAAGGGATATTTCAAGTGTAAACATGAACAATTACTTTGGGCGTGCCTATCAAAACCCTGACCCCATCACCTTCAGCAGTAACAGACTCTATTAAAGTGACTCAGTGAGCCCTTCTATTTGACAACAGATATTTAATAAGTGCACATATCATTTAACTTGTATATGTAGGTTCAAATCTAAATGAGTTTTTTGCTTTCTAAAATTTGGAGTGTTTTTTTTATCGGACCATGCAACGTTTAGCTTTAATACAAAATGATGATATATATAATAAAGGATACCGATTTGTTAGCTGGAAATGCATGATGCGAATATAAATGACGAATATGATCATTCCAACATGCTATGTATGTTGACTATACATCCCACAAACTATGAGTCAATATCCTGCAGTTCATTTCGATACTATGGCAAACTGAAACACTATATAGCCCACTGTGATATTACAGACAATTAGTCAATTCTCATTTTCGTGTATTCTGTTGTCGTCTACAGCAACCTCCTCCAAATGAGAGAAGTAAATTACTGCCTCCTGCTTGCCAGTCTGTGCCTGCGTGATATTGCAGGAGAGTGCACGCGCAGCATTGAATGGAAATCCAATGATTTATTCCGAAAATGTGCTCAGAATTGGAGAAGATTGTCTTTACCCGTGATGCAAAGCGCGGGCTTTCACTGGTTTCAGTCAATCGAATTGCCAGCAGACGGCATCCATATGGAGCAGATGATGAATGAAGAGATCAGATGAGGTGTTTCATTGGGCAAAAGGGGAAGGTGGTGGTGGTGCGGGTGGTGGTGGTGGTGATGGTGCGAGTGGGGTAGTGGTCGAGGTGGGTGGTGGGTGGGTGTGGGTTAGGATGAGGGTGGGAGTGGTGGGGTGGGGAGGGGCATGAGACGCTGGTAATGGCGGCCATACTCGGTCAGGTCATAAGATGCAGGTGGCGCCAGTAGCCCCCCTGGTGGCCACGACGTGAAATAATCACCCGATTAATGATACGACGTAGCGTGGATACGGCAGCCATTGCTGGTCAGGTGGGAATAGGGTGGTGGATGAGAATAGCGCTGTAAGTTTAGCACAAAGATCCCTCCCCTCCCCCTCCCCCACCGCCACCCTCAGACACACATACACAACACAGAATCAGGTGTTGTATCGCGCTTACCTGAGCTATGTTTGTCCACCGAAATGCCGGTTTATCCACCGGAATACTTTGATTTCTACAATACATATACAGTAAAACCTCTCTAACCAGACGGGATGACCGCATGAGTTACTCAGTTAGAGCGTCCGTCTCCCGTGTTGGTAGATCGTGGGATCGTGGGTTCGGGTCCTGGTCGAGTCAATCCAATGACTTAAAAATTGATATTTGTCGCATCCTAGCCAGATGCTCGGCATTACTAGGATAGGGCAAGGAGCAGTGGAATGAGGAAGACCAGGTGCTGCTGGCTTGGATTTTCCAATGGGGCAGCACTATAGTATGAGTGAACACAGTCACTTGGGGCATTATCGATTAATCAACTCGGGTCACCCGAGCCACCTTTTGGCGCATGCGCACATACTACAGACTCGGGTCGAATAATCGCAGTGTTCGACTCTACTCGCAGTGTTCGATTTGAAATTCTGACGACTCGGGTGACCCGCGTCGCTCGGGTCGTGTTAATCGATTACGGCCGTGGGGTTTCCAATGGGGCAGCACTATAGTATGCACTGTCACTTGGGTTTTCCAATGGGGCAGCACTATAGTATGCACTGTCACTTGGGTTTTCCAGTGGAGCAGCACTATAGTATGCACTGTCACTTGGGTTTTCCAGTGGGGCAGCACTATAGTATGCACTGTCACTTGGGTTTTCCAGTCGGGCAGCACTATAGTATGCACTGTCACTTGGGTTTTCCAGTCGGGCAGCACTATAGTATGCACTGTCACTTGGGTTTTCCAATGGGGCAGCACTATGGTATGCACTGTCAATTGGGTTTTCCAGTGGAGCAGCACTATAGTATGCACTGTCACTTGGGTTTTCCAATGGGGCAGCACTATAGTATGCACTGTCACTTGGTTTTCCAATGGGGCAGCACTATAGTATGCACTGTCACTTGGGTTTTCCAGTGGAGCAGCACTATAGTATCCACTGTCACTTGGGTTTCCAATGGGGCAGCACTATAGTATGCACTGTCACTTGGGTTTTCCAGTGGAGCAGCACTATAGTATCCACTGTCACTTGGGTTTCTAATGGGGCAGCACTATAGTATGCACTGTCACTTGGGTTTTCCAATGGGGCAGCACTATAGTATGCACTGTCACTTGGGTTTTCCAGTGGAGCAGCACTATAGTATGCACTGTCATTTGGGTTTCCAATGGGGCAGCACTATAGTATGCACTGTCACTTGGGTTTTCCAGTGGAGCAGCACTATAGTATACACTGTCACTTGGGTTTTCCAGTGGGGCAGCACTATAGTATGCACTGTCACTTGGGTTTTCCAGTCGGGCAGCACTATAGTATGCACTGTCACTTGGGTTTTCCAGTCGGGCAGCACTATAGTATGCACTGTCACTTGGGTTTTCCAATGGTGCAGCACTATGGTATGCACTGTCAATTGGGTTTTCCAGTGGAGCAGCACTATTGTATGCACTGTCACTTGGGTTTTCCAATGGGGCAGCACTATGGTATGCACTGTCACTTGGGTTTTCCAATGGGGCAGCACTATAGTATGCACTGTCACTTGGTTTTCCAATGGGGCAGCACTATAGTATGCACTGTCACTTGGGTTTTCCAGTGGAGCAGCACTATAGTATCCACTGTCACTTGGGTTTCCAATGGGGCAGCACTATTGTTTGCACTGTCACTTGGATTTTCCAGTGGAGCAGCACTATAGTATCCACTGTCACTTGGGTTTCCAATGGGGCAGCACTATAGTATGCACTGTCACTTGGGTTTTCCAATGGGGCAGCACTCTAGTATGCACTGTCACTTGGTTTTCCAATGGGGCAGCACTATAGTATGCACTGTCACTTGGGTTTTCCAGTGGAGCAGCACTATAGTATCCACTGTCACTTGGGTTTCTAATGGGGCAGCACTATAGTATGCACTGTCACTTGGGTTTTCCAATGGGGCAGCACTATAGTATGCACTGTCACTTGGGTTTTCCAGTGGAGCAGCACTATAGTATGCACTGTCATTTGGGTTTCCAATGGGGCAGCACTATAGTATGCACTGTCATTTGGGTTTTCTAATGGGGCAGCACTATAGTATGCACTGTCACTTGGGTTTCCAATGGGACAGCACTATAGTATGCACTGTCAGTTGGGTTTCCAATGGGGCAGCACTATAGTATGCACTGTCACTTGGGTTTTCCAGTGGAGCAGCACTCTAATAAAAGTGCACACTGTCACAAGTCGGTACCCATTCTGATATGACCTTAGATGTTGCTAGGGTGTAACATGCCGACCAACAAACAGACGACAAGCTCTGTGCGCACCCCTATTGCCTGCCGGTGTAAAGATTTCAAATTCCCCCCATATTCAAGTTCCCAAGTGTTTTATTGTACTAGTAATAATTTCCATTATGCTATTCTCTGTATATTATAATATTTGTCATGAAAAATAACAAAAAAATAACAAAAAAT
Organism: Branchipolynoe longqiensis; assembly: GCA_030323885.1. Lineage (NCBI taxonomy): Eukaryota > Metazoa > Annelida > Polychaeta > Phyllodocida > Polynoidae > Branchipolynoe > Branchipolynoe longqiensis. The sequence continues at coordinate 16,207,558 of CM059192.1, read as the reverse complement.
ATCAAAAATAAAGAGAATTCCCCCAAAACGAGGGAGGGAATTTGAAAACGTTTTATAGAATAAAACGTTTTCAAATTCCTCCCAGGGGAATTTGAAAACGTTTTCAAATTCTCTCCCTCGTTTTAACTTTCCCTCCCAACTATTTTTGGGGAATTCTCTTTATTTTTGATATTTTTTGTTATTTTTTGTTATTTTTCATGACAAATATTATAATATACAGAGAATAGCATAATGGAAATTATTACTAGTACAATAAAACATATTTAACCACAAATGACACAAAAAGTCTCCAAGATGGTTAACAAAAAAATATTATAGGTCTGAAATTTAAAACGTTTTTTAAAGTTTTTTAAACAATTTTAAATTCCCGGAGGGGGGAATTTGAAAATGGGGGGAGGAATCTGAAAACTGTTTTTAAGTTCCCCCCCCCCCAGGAATCTGAAAACGTTTTTAATTTTCCCGGAGGGAAGTTAAAAACGTTTTCAGATTCCCGGGGGGGAACTTGGGAAGGGGGGAAGTTGAAATCGTTACACAGGGCCAGATGCTGCCGGGTAAACCGGCGTGAGGCCGGAGCGATTTACCGGCCTTCCGTCAGTCTCACCCCGTCAGGTGACCTTCTCAGCAGTCTAAATTGAAACCTACCGGAGCTTTAAGAAAAATATTATTGGTTGCCTAATACAGTAATTGAAAAAATAGAACCCCATAGTAAGCACACTGAAATTGTACAAACTGTTAATTAAAAAAACATGTTCGAAATCAAACTAACCTCTTGCGGATGCCTATAAACAAATAAAGGAAAACACACAGTTGTATATACAGTAATCAACATATGCTTTCGGAACTTTAAATTAATATTAATAATATGAAATATTTGTATCCTTCTTGCAATATTTATGGTAGTTTATTCCTTTGATCATGTATTAAGTATATCTATAGTAGATCGATAGGTTAAAAATTAGAAAGAACATAAATAACATAAAATAAATGTGTAATACAGTGAACATTTAGAGAAAAGTTCCCCGCTTCTATTTCTCATCCGACATTCTTTTAAGATAACGATGTGCTGCTGACCAACTATAGACCGGTCTATAATGGGAATTGGGAAGTCTTAAGCCCCAGTCAGACCTCACCGGATTGAGGAACTGGATAGAAAACGGACACTGTCAGGTGAAATTCGGCAATGTACAATTTATATACGGTTGGCATCCGGCGTGTCTGTTATCTGCCCGGTATCCGGTACAAGTTTTGAACATGCACAAAACTTGTACTGGACACTGCCGGACTGAGGTGTATGGTTGATATCCGTTTTAAGTCCGTTTAGTCCGTTTTGTCCGTTTCATGTCCTTTAATCATCCATTAGGTGTCTGGTTTACTTCCTGCAGTGTCCACTGATAGTGCTGCGGGAATTCAGTAGGTGTCTGGTAGGTGTCTGGTAGGTGTCTGGTTGGTGTCCGGTTAGTGTCCGGTTGGTGTCTGGTCCATCCGTTTGACATTCAGTTACCGTCTGGTTCTCGTCTGGTTCTCGTCTGTTGGCTATTCGTTATATACGTTTCTTGTCCGTTTAGCATCCATTTAGAGTCAGTTTTGTCCATCGGCCGTTGCAACAGTTCGACACCGAACACCACCGGACTAGACAATTCTTTGTCCGGTGGTGTCCGGTACTCAGTCTGGTAAGGTCTGACTGGACCTTTAGCCTGAGCAGTGTCCTGTGTCCACAACCTATCGAAGACCACCTCAGCCCCTTAAAACCGGAAGCCTTTTAACAGTTGAAAAGTGCAATTATACACGCTTCGTCGAATTGACAATGTGAAGTAATTAGTCAACCACGCGTTTTAGATTGTAATTATCGCGAAAACAGCATCAACACAAATAATAAACCGAATATAATATAAATATAATGTATGTACTATATTTACTATTTGTACTATATGTAATGTATGTACTATATATAATGTATGTACTACATGTAGTACATTTAGTACATGTACTACATGTAGTACATGTACTACACGTAGTACATTTACTACATGTACTGCACGTACTACACGTACTACACGTGCTACACGTACACCACGCACTACACGCACTACACGTACTACACGTACTACACGCACTACATGCGCTACACGCACTACACGTACTACACTCACTACACGCACTACATGCACGACACGCGCTACACGTGCTACACGTACACCACGCACTACACGTATTACACGTACTACACGTACTACATATACTATATGTAATATATGTAATATATGTAATATATATTATAATATTATATATACTAGAATACTATATATTATAATATTGACTATTCATACTATATCAAATATATATATTATATAATTATAGTATATTGCGCATTGTAACAAGTTGGTACCCGTCCCGATATGACCTTAGATGTTGCCAAGACGTAAAATAAACCATATATACCTCAACCTGCCCCAACTGTTTTGCAATACTTCGCGTATATGAGCTATAACAGTTATACCAGTGATACCTTTACCCCTGTCCGCTAAGTTCACGTTTCGCTGAGTGCAACGCGATAACAATGAGCTGAGCCATTAAGGATATATATACACATAATTATATATCCGTCAGAATGGTGCACTGAACTACACGACAGGTTGGTTCAGTGTGTATATCCGTCGCGTGAGTTACGATGCGGGTCGTGGATGGTAATGTCCAAATATAGAATACAAATGGGGGTCCAGGTGATTTTCCCACAGAGGGTCACGTGACATGGCCAGAAAAGGCACACACGGACGGCTGCATCGGAAATGGGTAGAACGGTCAGCATTATATGGGTCAGCGTGGTTTGGTTACATAATAAATAACCTTTACTCTCTCTGTGGGTCAAACCAATGACTTACTCAAATTTATCCTTGTTGCTACCTAGCCTGTCGCTCATGATAAATACTGCTTTGCTCAGTGTCGGGATATTTTGTGAATGATGCCAGTGTCCCAGGTTTGCCAGTGCGGAAGAACTATAAAGTTACTATGAATGCGCACTGTCATATAGTGGTATTCGTCTTGGCTGTACTCTTGGAGGTTGTTAAGATGTAAAACCCCAACAAGCAAACAATATATACATCTATTGCACCTGACGGACGATGCGATATGTATGCACCCATCCACCTCAATTTGACACCGTCCTGATATGACCTTATGGTGCTGTCACATTACGACGCTTCTCGCCGGCGCGCCGCCAATGCGCAAAATCACTTTTAATCGTCAAGAGACGTCAAACTTTTTGGCATGAGCGCAACATATTGGTAGCATGCGGCCGTGCAGCCGACGTTGTGAGAAAAAAACAAAAAATGTTTGGCGCAGCGTCTTGATATGACCTTAGATGTTGCTAGGACGTAAAACAACAACAGACAAAAAAAGCAACAGTTTGGCGCAATGTGTGGGACCGACCCTCACGTGCGCGCGGTGTATGCCTACCGTTCGCATAATGTTATTCCAGTGCTTTTAACGTATCTTGACGCCCCCCTAACATCGCCATAATGTTGGCACCCGCTCGTTGTCGCACATTGAAAGTTTTGTGCAAGCACAAAACTTCGCCAATTCCCTGACGCACGCTGCCGACCATCGCCGTATATCATAGTATACCAACGCGCGCCTAACACGTGCGTAATGCTTCCTGACGTATCCCGACGTAGCGCCAAAAAATCACACACGTCGACGCGCGTTGGCGAGAAACGTCATAATGTGACAGGGGTATTAGATGTGGGCAGGATGTGAAACTCCACCAAGCAACCAACCAATTTAACAACTTATTGCGCTAATCAACAACAAAATGCGGCTCCCCTAGCCAAACCCACTTGTTTTCCTGGGGGTGGCTATGGTGGTTGTCATAACAATGGATTCTCTTCACCATATATATAAATTGTTTCAGCAACTCGGCAGGAATATCTGCACTGTCACATGTCGGTACCAATCCTGATATGACATTAGATGTTGCCAGGACGTAAAACTCCAACAACCAACCTGATATCGGCGCCGGATGGTGGACGGGCGGCCACAACAGTCTGAACTCCTTAATGCTTCCTCATCCTGTTTTTCCAATAGTCCTACCGTGGGAATCAAAAGATCCAAAGATCACACCACAACACTACACAAACACATCTACTTTGATTTATTCTGTACGAGTACAGCAATGCTCTCATACTGCCACACTACACAAACGCATCTACTTTGATTTATTCTGTATGAGTACACAAATGCATCTACTTTGATTTATTCTCTACGAGTACAGCAACTCCCTCATACCACCACACAACACAAACACATCTACTTTGATTTATTCTGTACGAGTACAGCAACACTGTCACACCGCCACACTACACAAACACATCTATTTTGAATTATTCTCTACGAGTAAAAGAACACCCTCATACCACCACACTACACAAACACATCTACTTTGATTTATTCTGTACGAGTACAGCAACACCCTCACAACACGACACTACACAACTACATCTCCTTTGATTTATTCTCTATGAGTACAGCAACACTGTCACACCGCCACACTACACAAACACATCTACTTTAATTTATTCTCTACGAGTACAACAATATCATCACACTGCCACACTACACAAACACATCTACTTTGATTTATTCTCTACGAGTACAACAACACCCTCACACAACCACACTACACAACCCCTTGATTGATTTTCCTCGACGGAGGTGTCGATTGGGACAGATCAGATCAAGAGGTGGGTGTAGGAAATGGATGGGTGGTGAGTGTTAGTGTTAATGTCGGTGTGTTTGTTGTTGGGGTTTTACGTCCTGGCAACATCTCAGGTCATATCAAGACGGGTACCGACTGGTGACAGTGCGCACTCATAGCTAATTTATAGTGCTGTCCCACTGCGATACCAGGCCGCCGGGACCATGTCCCGATATCCCACTCAATCACATTATCGTGCTACTGAACAAACCAGTCCTTGCCCTATCCTACTAATGCAGAGTATCAGACTAGGTAAGTACAAGTATCAATTTGCAACTCATTGGTTTAACTTGTCGGGGTTCAAACTGATGACTCGGCACATGATAAGCTGGTGAATGCCTTGCCCATTTGGCCACCCCGTCCTATCTATCTTTAAAGCAGCTAAGTAAAATCTATTAAAAACTAGCGTGATAGGCTGTGTCTAAAGCCGTGTTCACACACCGGCGTTAAGTCGTCATCTAAGTCGCCTCACATTCGCCGTGTGGACGCTACGCTGAGGCGACTTAAGGCTAAGTTAAGCCTTAACTTAGCCTTATGTCACCTCATCTAGTTCGCAACAAGTAAACCGCCTCACGAGGTAGTCCAGATGAAGCGAACTAGCTTAAGTCGGCCCATATTGCCTGTGTGGACGGTAGCGGTTTAGATGCAGCGGATTAAGGACGTCACAGTCGAGACCTGAGTTTGTTGACTTTCCGGTAAATTTGGTCTATGAAGCTGCTAGAGGTGCACAGATATTTTTTCATGATATATTTTAAGGTTTTCACTGCCCAGCAGAAGTTTTGACCGTTCCAAACCAATACGATTCAGTCCATACATATCTAGGTCGAACCCACACTCTCTCGTGGCGACGTCGACTAACCGAAACTGGGGCTGGTTAGTATGGACTTGCTCATGCGCAGATATTGATTTCCGCCTTAAACCGCTCTGTGTGTGGACACGACACTAGTTCGCCTCATCTAGTTCGCCTTATCTAGTTCGGCCTAAAGTTGTGTGTGTGAACACGGCTATAGTGTACGGCCAGTCTCCCTTGGTCTTATTGAATGCACAGTGGAGAGAAGGCACGGAACAGAAACGTACACTTCACCATTTATTTCCTGAATCCTCGGCTCTTTGTGACATTCTGATCCTAGTTGCCCTTCCCTGACCAGCTAGATTGCAGGAAACCGCTCAGGGTACGGGGTTCCCGCCAGCCAGTCACAGTAGTGGGGGGTGGGGGGGGGGATCCACCCAGGGACCACCTCTGGCTAGCCTGCTGCTACCAGGACTGTGATCAGGGTATGCCTCCGCAACATCTGGAGACGTCTCGGATATGCCTTTGGGCTTATTTGCGTTCAGGGTGCGTCTTGGAGACGTCTCGGAGAAGCCTCCCATTTCAGAAGGAGACAAAAAGTGCCTCGAAAATGTCCAGTGGTTTCAGGCAATCAGAGCACTTCTTTACCATTGCAAATGGCTGCTACCTATGGTGGTGGCCATTTTCGAGGCGACCGACTGCTTTTGCCGTTCAGACTAGCGTGACGTCAGGGATTTCCCCGAGACGTCTCGGAGGCGTACCCTGAATGCGGCCCTGTCACCAGAGAAGGGCAATAGAGGTCATGGTAGTCCCTGGCGCCACCACGTGGTGGTGAGCCTCATGTACAGACTACTACAACAGATTGATTGTTTGTTGAGGTGTTATGTCCTGGCAACATCTAAGGTCATATCATACACTACACTATATTATCTCGGTCGATGGCCGAAGGAGTAGTAAATACACACAAGCCTAAATAAAACACAGCACACAGCGGGTCATATTTGCGTTTTATTCGATCGATCCCCCTATTTACATTGGTTCATAGCATACCATTCTAGAAGTGTACACTCCTGCTGCGTGCTCCTACAACCTAGTATAGCACGATGGCGGGAGGCTATATATCTGTTCTATGTACTCTAAGTTGGTTGGTTGTTGGAGTTTTACGTCCTCGCAGGATCTCAGGTTATATCAGGACGCGTACCAACTTGTGACAGTGCACACTCATGGTGCCTTTATAGTGCTACCCCACTGGAAGTCCAGGCTGCCAGCACAATGACCTGATATCCCAGTCCATCACATTATCCTGACACTGAGCCAACCAGTCCTTGCTCTATCCTAACAATGTTGAGCGCATAGCTAGGAAGCAACAAGTATCAATTTTGCAAGTCATAGGTTTGACTCGACGGGAATTGAACTCCCGACCTTCCGCATGGAATGGCTACGCTCTACCGATTTGGCCACCGCATCCGGTGTGTTCTCTAAGTATATCTAATATGATGAGGCCTATTTAATCCTTCGTGTGATAAATCTGCTGTACTTTTCACATTGGGCTAGCGTGCGTCATCAATTATAAATATCCCCAGAAGAGGCAAAGCAGCTAAAGGATTCTGCGGGGGTTGCGTCAGGACATCCGATTGAGGAGCTATATATATATATACTTTGATTGGCACAATTAAATTACTGTTAACTCTTTAATTGACAGCACTAAACAGGGAGTTGTACCACCAGGTGTTGATAGCTTTAGCAAATGTGTGTTGCGGTTCTACGGCCTAGCAACAACTAAGGTTATATTATGATGAGTACTGACAAATGTTTGTTGGTGTTTTACGGCCTAGCAACAACTAAGGTTATATTATGATAAATACTGTCAAATGTTTGTTGGTGTTTTACGGCCTAGCGACAACTAAGGTTATATTATGATGAGTACTGACACATGTTGCTGTCGCTTTATGGCCTCGCAACAACTATGGTTATATTATGACGAGTATTGACAAATGTTTGTTGTGGCTTTATGGACTACCAACAACTGAGGTTATATTATAAGGACTACTGTCAAATGTTTGTTGTGGCTTTACGGCCTAGCAACAACTAATGACGAGTAAGATCATATCAAGACGGGTACCGACTTGCAACAGTTGCGCATTCATGGGGACTTTATAGTGCTGCCCTACTGGGAGACCAGGTCACCAGCACCATGACCTAATATCCCACTCAGTCACATTATCGGACACTGAGCCAACCGGTCCTTTGTCCTATCCTAATAATGCCGAACACCTGGCTAGGAAGCGACAAATATCAATTTGTAACGGCATTGGTTTGACTCGACCGGGGTTCGAACCCATGGGTCGAACCCATGGGTTCGATTCACACGATCTACCAACACGGGAGACGGACGCTAAACTCATGCGGCCATCCCATCTGGTCCGTCAATGATGGTGATACTTAGACAGGTGGAATCGTGATATCTGCCTGGCGGGCTGCTGCTACATAAGATATAATTAGTAGTAAGGAAAGAAGACTCGATGGACAGAGAAAGAGAGATGCCCAGACCTTAGACACGGCAGGCAGCCTGCGGCCAGGTTCTATTTTAAACACTGCCAGCGCTCAGCAGTAGGTAACAGTGTAATGTGTGCGGTAGTAGCAGTGGGGGGGGGGGGGGGTCGGGGGGGGGGGGGGGACTGGGGAGACTGGCGACGATGTAGGTGTATTATTTGTAGCGTTTGAGGTGACGGCAGCGCTGCCTGCGTAGCACGGCATCATGTCGGCTGAATACCCGTAAACTGACGCTCTAGTTTGGTGGTGGCAGACCGGGCGCCTCAACTCTCCCTCCCCCGACTCCCCCGCCCGACACTCCCGCCCTCAACCGCCACCGTCCCCCCGCCCCCTCCCCCCTCGCACTCGCCGTCCGGGCCGTCCCGGTCCTCACCGTCTCCGTCGTTATCCCCGCCGCCGCCGTCCCGTCGCCGTCCCCGTCCCCACCGTCCCCGTTGGCGCCGCCACCGCCAGTCCCCGCTGCCCCCTCCCCGGTGCCCGGACTGTCTGGGTGCAGTCAACATGTCGCGGCCGGCCCGGCGACGGAACCGGCAGAGACTGACTTGGTCAGACCTCTTAATGCAACCAATCACTAACATACTGAAACGTTTACTGACACTGGGAGGAAGGGCTCTTAATTTTGTGTGAATTTAAAAATAATTAAAGCAGTGGTGTTGGAGATTTATTTACATGTCGTTAAGGTCACACACTATACGGGTTAGTAGATATCTATGAATTTATGTCTATGTATTTATATATCTATTAATATATCTGCATACATATTGTGTATCTGTTATAACCAAATTCGAACCAGCTCGCACCTCCTCTTCTTCCCCGTTCCTCTCCCCCCTCCCTTATCCTCCCCAACTTCCATACAGCATTACTGTGTTATGTAAATGTTGGTAGAAATGTGTGGAGAATTATTACCAGTGCAGATCTCTGACGAAACTCGACACCTTCACATACATCCCGAGGTTAATGTGGTAGACAAACATTACCCACCCACCACACCCCGCCCTCCCACCACCACCACCACCCACCACCCACCACCCTCCACCCACCACCCACCACCCACCACCACCACCCACCACCACCACCACCACCCACCCACCACCCACCACCCTCCACCCCACCCCACCCACCACCCACCACCCACCACCCACCACCCACCACCCACCACCCACCACCCACCACCCTCCACCTGTCTCCCACAATGTTGCTGGCTCCAGCCCACACGCCAAACTCTCAAGCAATAAAACCTATTGAGGGGTATTTGTCTTGCTTGTTTGATTTGTCTGCCACCAAATGACACCAATCGCAGGATCGGGGGCACTGTATGGCACCCTCACCCCCCACCCACCATCCCACACAACACACCTCAGCTCCAGACCACACACCCACACACATCTACACCTCACAACCGCACCTCACAACCACACCTCACCAAACAGTCACGACAGACACCCCCCACTACATACCACACCAGACACGCACACTCCACACTTCACACTACTCCACACCCACTCCACACTACACCTACACTACACACCCACACCCACACATGCACACCCCACCCACACTACGCACCCACATCCACAATGCGCACCTTCCCCCACTACATACCACACCAGACACGCACACTCCATACTTCACACTACTCCACACCCACTCCACACCACACCTACACGACGCACCCACACCCACACATGCACACCCCACCCACACTACGCACCCACATCCACACTGCGCACCTTCCCCCACTACATACCACACCAGACGCGCACACTCCACACTTCACACTACTCCACACCCACTCCACACTACACCTACACTACACACCCACACCCACAGATGCACACCACACCCACACTACGCACCCACATCCACACTGCACACCTTCCCCCACTACATACCACACCAGACACGCACACTCCACACTTCACACTACACCACACCCACTCCACACCACACCTATACTACGCACCCACATCCACACTACACACCCCACCCACACTACGCACCCACATCCACACTGCGCACCTTCCCCCACTACATACTACATCAGACACGCACACTCCACACTTCACACTACACCACACCCACTCCACACTACACCTACACTACACACCCACACCCACACATGCACACCCCACCCACACTACGCACCCACATCCACACTGCACACCTTCCCCCACTACATACTACACCAGACACGCACACTCCACACTTCACACTACTCCACACCCACTCCACACCACACCACACCTACACTACACACCGACCCATGCACACCCCACCCACACTACGCACCCACATCCACACTGCGCACCTTCCCCCACTACATACCACACCAGACACGCACACTCCACACTTCACACTACACCACACCCACTCCACACTACACCTACACTACACACCCACACCCACACATGCACACCCCACCCACACTACGCACCCACATCCACACTGCGCACCTTCCCCCACTACATACCACACCAGACACGCACACTCCACACTTCACACTACACCACACCCACTCCACACCACACCTATACTACACACCCACATCCACACTACACACCCCACCCACACTACGCACCCACATCCACACTGCGCACCTTCCCCCACTACATACTACATCAGACACGCACACTCCACACTTCACACTACACCACACCCACTCCACACTACACCTACACTACACACCCACACATGCACACCCCACCCACACTACGCACCCACATCCACACTGCGCACCTTCCCCCACTACATACTACACCAGACACGCACACTCCACACTTCACACTACACCACACCCACTCCACACTACACCTACACTACACACCCACACCCACACATGCACACCCCACCCACACTATGCACCCACATCCACACTGCGCACCTTCCCCCACTACATACCACACCAGACACGCACACTCCACACTTCACACTACACCAACCCACTCCACACTACAACTATACTACACACCCACACCCACACATGCACACCCCACCCACACTACGCACCCACATCCACACTGCGCACCTTCCCCCACTACATACTACACCAGACACGCATACTCCACACTTCACACTACACCCACCCACTCCACACTACACCTACACTACGCACCCACATCCACACTACACACCCACACCCACAATATGCACCCACATCCACACTGCGGACCTTCCCCCACTACATACCACACCAGACACGCACACTCCACACTTCACACTACTCCACACCCACTCCACACTACACCTACACTACGCACCCACATCCACACTACACACCCACACCCACAATACGCACCCACATCCACACTGCGGACCTTCCCCCACTACATACCACATCAGACACGCACACTCCACACTTCACACTACTCCACACCCACTCCACACTTCACACTACTCCACACCCACTCCACACTACACCTACACTACACACCCACACCAACACATGCACACCCCACCCACACTACGCACCCACATCCACACTGCTCACCTTCCCCCACTACATACTACACCAGACACGCATACTCCACACTTCACACTACACCCACCCACTCCACACTACACCTACACTATGCACCCACATCCACACTACACACCGACACCCACAATACGCACCCACATCCACACTGCGCACCTTCCCCCACTACATACCACACCAGACACGCACACTCCACACGTCACACTACTCCACACCCACTCCACACTACACCTACACTACACACCCACAACCACACTACACACCCACACCCACACTACGCACCCACATCCACACTGCGCACCTTCCCCCACTACATACTACACCAGACACGCACACTCCACACTTCACACTACTCCACACCCACTCCACACAACACCTACACTACACACCCACACCCACACCGACACATGCACACCCCACCCACAATACGCACCCACATCCACACTGCGCACCTTCCCCCACTACATACTACACCAGACACGCACACTCCACACTTCACACTACACCACACCCACTCCACACAACACCTACACTACACACCCACACCCACACATGCACACCCCACCCACACTACGCACCCACATCCACACTGCGCACCTTCCCCCACTACATACCACACCAGACACGCACACTCCACACGTCACACTACTCCACACCCACTCCACACTACACCTACACTACACACCCACAACCACACTACACACCCACACCCACACTACGCACCCACATCCACACTGCGCACCTTCCCCCACTACATACTACACCAGACACGCACACTCCACACTTCCACACTACCCCACACCCACTCCACACAACACCTACACTACACACCCACACCCACACCCACACATGCACACCCCCACCCACAATACGCACCCACATCCACACTGCGCACCTTCCCCCACTACATACTACACCAGACACGCACACTCCCACACTTCACACTACACCACACCCACTCCACACTACACCTACACTACACACCCACACCCACACATGCACACCCCACCCACACTACGCACCCACATCCACACTGCGCACCTTCCCCCACTACATACCACACCAGACACGCACACTCCACACCCACTCCACACTACACCTACACTACACACCCACACCCACACATGCACACCCCACCCACACTATGCACCCACATCCACACTGCGCACCTTCCCCCACTACATACCACACCAGACACGCACACTCCACACTTCACACTACACCACACCCACTCCACACTACACCTACACTACATACCCACACGCACACATGCACACCCCACCCACACTACGCACCCACATCCACACTGCGCACCTTCCCCCACTACATACCACACCAGACACGCACACTCCACACTTCACACTACACCACACCCACTCCACACTACACCTACACTACACACCCACACGCACACATGCACACCCCACCCACACTACGCACCCACATCCACACTGCGCACCTTCCCCCACTACATACCACACCAGACACGCACACTCCACACTTCACACTACACCCACCCACTCCACACTACACCTACACTACACACCCAGACATGCACACCCCACCCACACTACGCACCCACATCCACACTGCGCACCTTCCCCCACTACATACCACACCAGACACGCACACTCCACACTTTACACTACACCCACCCACTCCACACTACACCTACACTACACACCCACACATGCACACCCCACCCACACTACGCACCCACATCCACACTGCGCACCTTCCCCCACTACATACCACACCAGACACGCACACTCCACACTTCACACTACTCCACACCCACTCCACACTACACCTACACTACACACCCACACCCACACATGCACACCCCACCCACACTACGCACCCACATCCACACTGCGCACCTCCCCCACTACATACCACACCAGACACGCACACTCCACACTTCACACTACACCCACCCACTCCACACTACACCTATACTACGCACGCACACCCACACTACGCACCCACACCCACACTACGCACCCACACCCACACTACGCACCCCCACTACATACCACACCAGACACGAACACTCCACACTTCACACTACACCACACCCACTCCACACCACACCTACACTACGCACCCACACCCACACATGCACACCCCACCCACACTACGCACACCACACCCACACTACACACCCCCCACTACTACATACCACACCAGACACGCACACTCCCACACTTCACACTACACCCACCCACTCCACACTACACCTACACTACACACCCACACCCACACATGCACACCCCACCCACACTACGCACCCACACCCATACTACACACCCCCCTACTACATACCACACCAGACACGCACACTCCATACTTCACACTACTCCACACCCACTCCACACTACACCTACACTACACACCCACACCCACACATGCACACCCCACCCACACTACGCACCCACACCCACACTACACACCCCCCTACTACATACCACACCAGACACGCACACTCCACACTTCACACTACACCCACCCACTCCACACTACACCTATACTACGCACGCACACCCACACTACGCACCCACACCCACACCCAAACTACGCACCCACACCCACACATGCACACCCCACCCACACTACGCACCCACACCCACACTACACACCCCCCTACTACATACCACACCAGACACACACACTCCACACTTCACACTACACCACACCCACTCCACACTACACCTACACGACGCACCCACACACGCACACCCACACTCCACACCCACATCTATACCTCACATCCATACCTCACAACTGCAACCATACTTACACCCACACCCCACATCCATACCCACACCCCGAATCCATACTTCACAACTAGACCCACACTCATATCCACACCCACACCTCACACAACACCTCCCACATCATCCTACAGACGCGCACCCCCATCCCCCCACCCACACACACCAACTCTTCATTCCCTAATACATTTCCTGATTTAGTGTTAACAGACATGTTGTGTATTACTATTAGTAATAGTAATACACAACATGTCTGTTAACACTAAATCAGGAAATGTATGTGTAACTGTAAGCATTCAGGGCGGACATGGCGTGGTGGGCGGGCCGGGGCTGTGCGGGACTGGGCGGGATTGGGCGGGGCGGGGCGCGGGCGGGGCGAGGCGGGGCGGGACTGGGCGGGGCTGGGCGAGGTGGGACTGGGCGAGGCGGGACTGGGCAGGGCGGGGCGGGACGAGGCGGGGTGGGGCGGGACGAGGCCGGGCGGGGCGGGGCGAGGCGGGGTGGAGCGAGGCGGGGTGGGGCGAGGCGGAGCTCGGCGGGGCGAGGCGGGGCGGATGGCGCGGGGCGGGGCGAGGCGGGGATGGGCGGGGCTGGGCGGGGCTGGTTGGGGCTGGGCGAGGCGGGACTCGGCGGGGCGGGGTGGGGCGAGGCGGGGCTGGGCGGGGCGGGGCTGGGCGGGGCTGGGCGAGGCGGGACTGGGCGGGGCGGGGCTGGGCAGGGCGGGGCTGGGCAGGGCGGGGCGGTGCAGTGGGACCAGGCGGTGGTTGGGCTGTACATTATTTCATATCGCTATTTCCTGCTGTTTAATAAGGAATAATTTAGACAGGTACCCATCCCGTCCTAGCTTTTCAAATGGTACTACAATCTATATCTTCATCTAAAATGTTTGCCTTTCAAATAGTTAACTAGGAAACCGTGACAGGGTAATGGTACAGACCGTAGACATGCACTCAGAACATTTCTTCGAATTGTTGATTCTCTGCAATTACATTACTTCTTCAAATTTACGCTTCCCCAGAATATACTCATGAAAACCTACTTCTCGCGGTTCTGAGCCGCTGCTAGGGAAAGCTTCGGTTTGTTAATCCACGGGTTGTTTATTGAGGACAAACAACGCTTTCCATAACGCTGATATTGTTCAGGTTTTTAAGAATTGACATTGACAATTTCATTTAAAAAAGAAATATTCATGCGATTCAATGGTGTCCTCATCATCGCTTATAGTATTCAAGGAATTAAAGTTCTAATTTTCTTTTTTACCTTTCCCTACTTTTGATGTAACAAGGTATGAAGTGTAGCGAAACAAACTACTTGTTAGTATTTTCTTAATGATTAATTGGGCGCGGTGATCCAATGGGTAGAGCATGAGTTCGGTTCCTGGTCGAGTCAAATCAATGAATTATCAAATTGATTCTTGTCGCTTCCTAGCATGGTCCTCAACATAAATAGGATAGGGACGGACTGGTTAGCTCAGTGTCAGGATAATGTAATTGAGTGGGATATCGGGTCATGGTGCCAGCGGCCTGATTTCCCAGTGGGGCAGCACTATAACGTTGCCCTGAGTGTGCACTCTCACAAGTCGATATCCATCCTGATATGACCTCAGATGATGCAAGGACATACAACTCCAACAAGCAATCTAAATAATTAAATTTTAAATATAATTTTATTTACTGGTTGAGCACTCTTGTTTGTGTAGTCCCCACTATATAGAGAGAGGCCATAGGGGAAAGAGTGCATGTGAACCTGGGTTGTCCGCTATAGGTGGCAACATTGTCGAGGCTGGCCGAGGTGGGTAGCCTTAGAGTTAGACGGAGCTGAGTGGTGTGTGTATGTATACCAGACAGATGGCCAGGGAGTAGGGCACCCGCTTCCCGTGTCTGGAGGTTAGTTAGTGGTGATTGCCTAACGCTGTGTCTGCAGCAAAGGCCATCATCAAGGTGAGACATATTCAAATCTTATTCTGTCATATTATTTATTATGAGGCCATCGCTTTTACACAGAATGTAAATACACATAATCAACTATCGGTCGAGTGAGACTTTTGAAGTTAAAAACGACAATTCCAAAAAAATTGGCCAGGTAAAATTCTAGATACAAATTTAAGATATCGTTCTTTGTGAATTGGTAAAGATTGTTTTAATGAACTATATAAGTCGGTGTAGCCCTGCAGGTCATGGGATCAATACTGAGCCAAGTCAACCCAAATAATTTCATAATTACACAATTGCTACTTGTCACTACATAGCCTCGTGCGTGACATTACTAGGATATCCAACGAGGGGTTCACTCGGTGTCAGGATACTATGACCGAGTCGGGTTGTCAATTAATAGTGCGGTGACACGGTCTCGTGGGATGGAACACTATAAAGTGACATCGAGTGTCATATGCATGTGTCCGATATCGCTAGTGTGTTATGCCACAATCATTCACATGTTTGATGGGAGTGTGGTGGGTGTGTGGGTGGGGATATGTGAGATGTGTTAGGATATGGTAGATGGCATTGTTGGTTGTGATGGTGGTGATCTGACATGGTTAGGGGACGATAGGCACCCTCCCCATACAAAGAAACCACAATATGCTACATCTGGCACAGAGCCAATACACACTTAGCTAAACTGGCAGGATTTAGTTGCATTTTGCCGACGAAGCACGTCGCAGTGTTACACCTGTAATACACCTCACAACGAGTAAATGTAAAAAAACTAAAAAAAGAATAAAATAAACAAAGAAGAAGAAGTGTGCTGACATTTGTGACGATTACTTTTACATAAAACCGGCCCGGCACATGGCAGATAAGTGCATAGATGTCTAGGCTTTAATTTTATTTGTTTCTTTTTTTTGCTGTTTTTCATCCTAGTAACAGCTATGGTCATATCAGGATGGCACAACCTTGTGACAGTACACACTCATGACAACTTTATAGCGCTGTCCGACTGGGAGGCCAGGATGACCCGATGTCCCACACAGTCACGTTATCCTGCTACTGTGCTAACCAGTCATTATCTAATCCTATTAATGCCGAGGTTCATGCTAGGTAGCAATAAGTATCAATTTTATAAGTCGTTAGTTTGACTCGGCTGGGATCTTAATTCCCAACGTTCCAAATAGGAAGCCTGCTCTTTACCGATTCGGCCACCGCGTTAAATCCTGGGTTGTGAAGTTGTGAGGTCAACCTTTTGAAATGACCCAAACTGTACACCCGTCTAATAATAATGGCAACAGCTGTACGCCCGCCAGGTGGGGTAAGTGCCTCAGGTGTTGACCATGGATCACAAACCTCTGCCACCGGACGCGGTGGCCGAATCGGTAGAGTGCAGGCTTCCCATGCTGGGGATCGGGAGTCCAATTCCCAGTCAGGTCAAACCCATTGACTTACAAATTTAATACTTGGCAATTCCTAGACTGGTTATCTCAGCATCAGGATAATGTGACTGGGACGATATCGGGTCATTGTGCTGGCGACCTGATATCCCAGTGGGGCAGTACTATATATTCGCCATGAGTGTGCACTGTCACAAGTTGGTACCCATCCTGACATGATCTTAGATGTTGCCAGGACGTAAAACTCCAACAACCAACCAACCAACCAAACCTCCGCCTCGTTTTCGTGCAGCACTCAATCCAATGGGAGATGGAGAGAAAGAGAGATGGAGAGAGAGAGAGCGCGCCAGACTCCAACCCATTCGAGAGACTGCATAAATGCATGTTCTTTTCACACATGCCATTCATTACATCTACCCCACTCCACATCACCCCACACCCCTACCGCCCACATCACCCCCTCCTCACCTACCTCTTCCCACCTACCTTGCCTCCCCCCCCTTCTTACACACACATGTTCTTAGTAATGAGGTTGAATTGAATCAGGAGCGAGTGAAATGTTCACCGTGAAGAAAAACCTAAAATACGCCAATAAAATAAACTTGGTGAAAAATGAACAAATTGGAGAGAAGGCATTCGTGTCACATTACATGTCCATACTCTGCGTACATGGCTGGTTCTAGGCAGTGCATGGCAGAGCCCAGGCAGGGGGGTGGGCAGGCAATTGGGCCCCTTTGAAAATTCACAGGTATTTTCCACCGAAATAAGATCAACAACACACATGGTAGCATTTGGTTCCATAATTACAGTACAGGGGTGAACGAGCTTTAGTATGGATCGGGAAGTAGAATGCCTGGCACCAGTGTCAAATCGTTACTTATATCACCACAGAGTTGGTTAAATGGGAGAGAATGCAAAAAGACAAGATGGCGGCCAGAGAATGCTGTCGATTTCACTTTTAAATTGCATTAAAGTATATCTTTTATTATATTTTCCAACTCAAAAGTAGCGGGTAAATATGAAGACGTACATAAAGAATATATTGTGCTTCTTAAATTAAGAATTTACCAGCTCAGTTAATTAACCCAGCATGTCGAAATTCTTCGCCAGCTTTTCTAATAGGTTGGTTTTCACCCCTGTACTGGAAGTACGGGGTGAATCTTTTATCTACACTACAATGAACTCATGTAACCATATAAATCATATGAATAATAAACCAGAGGGCTTGACTCTCTCTTCTTCTTTGCACTTTATACTCTTCCTTTCTCTTTGTCTTTATTGATTTCACCATAGCCAGCCTACACAGCCACAGATTCGAGCCTTAGCTTTTACAAAAGGTTGTGGTATGTGCTGTCCTGTCTTGGAAAGTGCATATAAAACACCACTTGCTGCTTATCGGAAAGAGTAACCTATGTGGTCACAACAAGTTTCCTCCAAACAAATATGCCAGAATGACCATGCGTTTGACTTTCAATAGCTGATGATAAAAATCAAAGTGCTCTAGAGGTGTCGTTAAATAAAACAAGCTTTACTTTTGTTGGTAGCCATTACGATGTACTCCAGCGGGAGGAGGTCGGCAACTAGAACTAGTGACAGGTGCTGACAGGTAGTGTAGTACCAGTTAACTGAGAAGCAGTAGCAGGCCAATAAGCTGCCACACAAGCACTGCGGGGCAATGACAGCTAATGAAAATGTGTACTGACAGACACTGATGACAGATAATGCCTATACTATACTATAATATGCTATACTAGACTATGCTGTATATGCAGACACATCTCTACGACATGTATATATGTATATATGTATATATACCACATGTATATCTATCTATTTATAGATATATATCTAAATGTATTGATATATGTATATGCATATATATATATATGAAGAGTTCAGGCACAAAACCGACAAACCCAATTCGGGTCAAAAGGAAACCATGACAACCACATCTGAGCTGAAGCTGTCATCATTCCACTATTGAATTGCAATGATTGTGTGCAGAAACAAACACATCCCCGGGTTATGAATTGGTTGACTTTACCTGTAAAGCACAACAACAGGTTCTACTTCACAGAAAACAACTAACATGGATTTGTTGGTGTTTGCACCTGAACGCTTCATATATCCAGTGCGACTGACACTGGTCTGCATCTGGTGGAGGCAAGGAGGCCGCAGGTGGCACCACCGGTACAGTGTTGGGTCTTAGCAATAATGATAATAATTCCCTTACATATATTTATGCTGGCATAATTTGATATATATGTGATGTACAAGTCGATGGGAGCTAATGTCAGGTGATCTAAATCAATGTGGTGTGACGCAGTAAAATGGGTAGCATGAGAGTCAGAACAGGTAGGATATTATTATGCCAAGAGATAAGGGCATGAAGGCATAAGGGCATAACATTTGATCCTTCACTATATGCTAAAAGAAAACCCTACACAAAACGTTTATGCCAGATAATCTCAGTTAGAGTGATATAATGCAATAGTATTTGCAGCGTAAAAGTCAGGGCGTCTACAATAGGCCCTATTGAAGCCAGGGGATAGTAAAATATGGTCATTTACTATACAAAGTTAAGAAAAAAACCCAGCAGAAATGAAACAAGGGAAAAGTTGAGAACGTTGTGCAAGTAAGCATTCTCTGAATGGCCGTGCGATCACATTCACCAATATGCGCGATTTGGGGCCTAAATAAGGGCGACCTTTCCATAATTAATTAATTAATTGATGAATTAATTAAGGGCCCTAAAAGGGATCTCGCAGAGAGGCGATGTCCATCCCCCCTTCCCCTCCCCCTCCCCTACGCTGCCACCCTCCCATACCCCTACCCTCCCCTCCCCCCTCCCTGCCACCCTCCCCCACCCCTACCCTCGCCTCCCCAACCTCTGCTTCTCATATGGCGGGAATATAGGATTCCTTTAGGGCCCTGCCGGCCACGTCACTTCCCGCGTAATGTGCCCTCAGCATGACATCCGGTGTCAAAGGTCACCACAACCTACCTCCGCTGCTTCCGGGAGTGCTGGCTGGCGGAGGAAGGAGTGGGAGGAGGGAATGAGCGAAGGGGGACTCTATTTTGGGTGGAAGGGAAGCGGCGAAGGGAAGAGTGGGGAGCGGGGGAGGGAGAGGGAGAGTGGAGTTGGGGAGGCAGACTGGAGTGAGTGGCGGGGAGAAGCGAGTGGGGTAGGGAGATTGTGAGGAGGAAGAGAGGTGGGGTAAGGGGGCAGGAGGTAGAGGGGCTGGGACGAGGGGAAGAGGAGGCAGAGTGGGAGGAGGGAATGAGCAGGGTGGGGGACTGTGTGGAAGGGAGGTGGAGGAGGTAAGAGAGTGGGGAGCGTGATCGGGGAGTTAGGGAGGAAGACTGGAGTGAGTGACGGAGGAAGAGGATCTGGGAGTGGGGGTAAGGAGAGTGGAAGGAAGGAGAGAGATGGCGGGGGGAGGAGGCAGAGGGAAGGGGACGACGAAGGGAGGAGGCAGAGGGTGGGAGGGTTAGAGGAATGAGAAGATGGGGGAGAGGAGAGGAGGCAGATGGGATGGGGCGACTGAGAGTGGAGGCAGAGAGTGGGAGGAGGGAGAGAGAAATGGGGAGATGGGGGAGAGGAGGCAGAGAGTGGAAAGGGGGAGAGATGGGGAGTGGCGGAGAGAGAGTTGGGGGAGGAGGGAGGAAGAGCCCGTCAGCACACGTCACGTGATTATTAACACCCGCACCGGTATGACGAAATAAAGGCCGGGAATTTGTGTTCTGTCCTGCCGAATGTCGTCTGCCCGAGGCGACTGATTGAGTATAACCGACGACTGACTTCTCCTACCACTTTAGCTGCCCTTTCCACCCGAGTCCTGCTCCACACAGCCTGACAAGCGGCGTCAGGGTCGCGTCGGGCTAACAACTCGCTGGCCATTGCATGCGAATAACTGTTAGTGTTAGTGGCCCAACGTAGTGGCTGATTTGGGAAGAGTCCAGGGTTCCCATGCGGAAGGTTCAAAATTTGAAAACCCAGTGGAGAGAAACCATGACTTACAAAATGTATACTTGTCACTACATAGTCTGATGGTCGGCATTAATAGGGTAGGACAAGGACTGGTTAGCTCAGTATCAGGATAATGTGATTGTGTGGTATATCAGCTCATGTGGCCAACAGCCTGGTCTTCCAGTGGAGCAGCACTATAGAGTGACCATGAGTGTGCACTGTCACAAGTCAGTACCCATCCTGATATGACCTTAGATGTTGCTAGGACATAACATAACAAAAATGCCACATTCCCCCGGCCACAAATGCATCATACCCCCCTCTAATTGTCCCCTCCTAACACATAACACATTCCCGAACACGGTTCCAAATGTCTACGTCGGACAATGACTTTGGGTCATGGTGCCGGTGGCTTTGATCTCCCAGTGGTGCAGCACCATGAACTTGCCATGAGTGTCGCACAGTCACAAATCGGTACCGATCCTGATATTACCATAGATGTTGCTAGAATGTAAAACCCCAACAAAAAAGAATCAGTCACGTCGAGAAGAACGGAAGCTTCCACGAATCGTGCGTGAATAGAACAAATTCCCAGCGAAGAAGTGTGGATTTGCTTTTAATGGGGAAATTCTTTTAGTACACCACACCCTCTTTTTGCAGTTTGTGTCTGCCAACATTGGTGCTGTGAGCCGCTAGCAACGGGGACCCTGAGTGGGTGGCAAGTTTCACCTCACCATAGCATAACGCGTTAACTGTCGTCTGCTGGATGCAGATTGACTGACTTTCCCGCGCTCTTAGTTAGCTGGACGTTACCGATAAGTGGCTTCATTTCCCGTCCGTCCGTGTTTGGAGAGCAAATTTCTGATAATGCTTTTGCCCCATAGCATGACGGGAAACACAGACACACAGATGCCACAGTTAGCCATGTTGCGGGGGGCGGTGTGTGTGTGTGGTGTAAGGGTGGGGGCATAAGGGGCAAGACTACTATTGGGACTACAATGCAAACATTGAAATGGGGTAAAAACACCCTCTAAACTCCACGAACATATCATTAAAATGCAGCGGAATACATTTACTTTGATTTCTAGTAGCTTCTAACATTGAATGTCAGATTTGTGTCGGTCGTCTCAGCAGGACTTTGATGGTGATTTTGTGAGGGAGTGATTGCATGGAAGGTTTGAAAATAGTTTGTTATAAGTAGCGGGTTCCGTGAGAGTATGATGGCGTTCTATGAGGAGAATATGTGACAGGGAAGTGTTGTCATGCCATTTGTGAGCAGTTTGACACCATGTGACAGCGTGTTGATCCAGTTTGACAGCAGCTTGAAGCCATGCGAGAACAGTTTGACACCTTTTTACAGCATTTGAAACTGCCTGACAGCAGCTTGACACTCTGACATCAGCTTCAAGCCATGTGACAGCAGCTTGACCCCCATGTGACAGCAGCTTTAATACCACATGACAGCGGCTTGATGCCATGTGACAGCAACATGATTCATGTGAACAAAACATGACGCCAGCTTGATAACAGTGACAGCAGCGTAACACCACAGGACAGCGTCTTGATACTGCGGGTTGAGACAGGCTTTTGAGCAATCTCGTGGCGGATTTGAATTGCTTGGTACCATGTACGAAAACCTTGACACTGTGTGGCAGCAGATTGCCACCACATGACAGCAGCTTTACCCCACGTGATAGCACCTTAACAGCAGCTTTATATGGCATGAGAGCAGCGTGATGCCTCATGCGCGTTGCTTAGCGCTGTGTGAGAGACAGCTGGAAATCATGAGAACAGTTTGACACCATGCATTAGAGTAGCTGGCTCCTTGATGCAACATTACAGCAGCTAGATGCAATGTGACAGCCGATTGACACCTGATAAGAACAGCAATGTGACAGCAGATTGACACTTCATAAGAACATCAATGTGACACCAGATTGACACTTCATAAGAACAGCAATGTGACAACAGATTGACACGTCATAAGAACAAGCAATGTGACAGCAGATTGACACATCATAAGAACCGCAATGTGACAGCACATTGACACATCATATGAACAGCAATGTGACAGCAGATTGACATGTCATAAGAACCGCAATGTGACAGCACATTGACACGTCATAAGAACAGCAATGTGACAGCAGATTGACACGTCATAAGAACATCAATGTGACAGCAGATTCACAAGTCATAATTCCAACTTAGCGTCATGTGAGAGAACCCTGACGCTATCTGAGAGCAGCCTAATGTACTCCTGTAAGCACACACAAAAAGAAGCTGGAATGTCCAGTGACAGGAAATTGACAGCCATTCCCGGTCTGTTGTGACCCCCACAAATGCGGGGTAACTTGACCCCCCAACCTTTGTGGTCCGCTTATGACGCACGGGGATATAACATCTAATCAGCTGAGGCGGAGCTTATCGATCCACTTCCCCCATAATCCCCTGCGTTAACTAGCTACTCTGCGTACCTGTCAATCGAGACTGTAAGAGCATCACATGGGGATTGGGTAATAATTATAATAACCCTAATTACAGCTGCGTCATAATGCCTTTTTGACAGAAAGTGCTCGATGCTCTAAAATGCTAACCTCTCTCAGCTATCCAACATTCCAAACAGCTACAAATCTAAGCGAACTTGATCGTTTGTTTTGTTTGTTTGTTGGGGTTTTACATCCTAGCAACATATATTTTCATTTCAGGATGGGTACCGACTTGTGAGAGTGCACACTCATGGTGACCTAATGGGAGATCAAGCTACCGGGATCATGTTTTGATATCCAATCTCAGTCACATTATCTTGACGCTGGGCTAACCAGTCCTTGCCCTGCCATAGTAAAAGCCAAATGCAATGATGCCTAGTGACAAGTATCAAGTTATTGGTTTGACTCCACCAGGTTTCAACCTCGCACCCTTCTGCACCGGAAGCCCGTCCTCTACTGATCCACGTCCGGTACAAATCTAAGCAAACTTCGAATTTTTAAGTTCAAGAAAGACAAGCATGTGTGTATAGACCTTTTCCGCGAGGGATGTACAGTGGACCGCTACTCACAATAGTACTACTAGTAATAGTAGCTAACCTTGCTGTCATCTGAGGGCAGGTCGCTGGTTGAAATCCTCTATAAGACCTTTTCCCACAGAGGATGCTGACCAGTGAGCTGCTACCCATAACATGACTACTTCCACTACCTTCACATGGTGGGTTGGTGGTGGAAATCGTCTATTCTGCGTCCCAATTAATGCCGTTTTATTATTAATCAGTATCTACCTTATTTCTGCAAACGTATTAATGCAATTTCTCAGACTATAAACCACCGGATGCGGTGGCCAAATCGGTAGAGCGCAGGCCTCCCCTGCAGAAGGTCGGGAGGTCAAATCCCAGCCGACTCAAACCAATGGCTTATAACATTACTACCTAGCCTGGCGCTCATGAGTTAATAGGATGGGACAAGAACTGGTTAGCACAGTATCAGGATAATGTAACAGTGTGGTATATCGGGTCCTGGTGCCAATGGCCTGGTCTCTCAGTGTAGCAGCACTATAAACCTTGCCATGAGTGCGCACTGTCACAAGTCAATACCCATCCTGATATGACCTTAGATGTTGATAGGATGTAAAACAACAAAACATGATCAGTTAGCAAGTGTCATGGTAACACCACCACTCGCTGTAAGCAGTTCCAATGGCACAACTCACTCCCGCTAATGCAAGCCCCCCCCCCCCCCCCCCTCCTCCGAGAGGGGGGGGGGGCGTTTATAGAATATGCATGGTTTTGCGCTGTGAGCGGAGGCCACACTGCTCTCTGTTGACTTTATAAACAAGCACGCTGCATAGATCTGCGTGTGAATTTCCGGTGTCATAGGAAACGAACATACATGGAATTTGGACCAGCATTATATAGCACCGATGCTCGCTCTATGCACCTATATTGCATTGATGCACTCATTCAACAGGATTACTTTTTGAGTGCCTTTATTTCAAATTTCACTGCTCGCTTTTGGACTTTCTGATGCAGCACTGACTGTATTTGATTGCACGCGTGAGACATTAATTAATGGCTGATTTCTGTTCTGCCGAATGACATTAGTACCACACCTAATTACTAAAGTATCTGACTGGCTGCATATATACGCATGCGCATATACCGTATTCTCACGGTTTAACTCCCTAGGCATTTAAATTGGCAAAGTACTAAAGTGGGGGTGGGTTTTTACCCACACATGTGTGTTTAAAGGGTGAGTGTTTACGAAATATTGGCCAAGTGGGGTTTGGGCGTAATCCACACATGGGCATTAACGAGTGAAAATACGGTATGGACGCGATTCAAATCTTGTAGAACCAAACGAAGGTATATCATCTACCATGGTCTACTATGCTAATAATGCATGCTCCTTTACTGTTCTAAGTATCAACATTTGTAACATTAATTTAATTGCATTCATTGATTAAGGGGGCCGCCCTGATATGACCTTTGATGTTGCTAGGGAGGGAGGATTTCAATTGCGAACAATTGGTCTTCCTCATTCCTCTGCCCTATCCTAGTAATTATGAACACTAGGCTATGTAGCAACTAGTATCAATTTTGAAGTTATTAGTTTCATTCCGTGTTGGTAGACCGCGGGACCATGGGTTCGAACCCTGGTCGAGTCAAACCAATGACTTAAAAAGTGATACTTGTCACTTCCTAGCCAGGCGGACGACATTATTAGGATATGGCAAGGGCTAGTTGGCTCAGTGTCAGGATAATGTGACTGAGTGGGATATCAGGTCATGGTGATGGTGGCCTGGTCTCCCAGTGGGGCAGCACTATAACGTCGCCATGAGTGCGCACTGTCACAAGTCGGTACCCATCGTGATATGACCTTAGATGTTGCTAGGACGTAAAGCAACAACAAACAAGCTATCAAATTACTTTGATTCGGTCAAGATTCGAATCGAGGGTTCGAATCCGACGACCTGTCATACCGGAACTGAGCACTCAGCTCATTTGGTCATCCCATCTCGTTATTCCAATCTAACCCAATGTGGATCTTTCCCCTATAAATCCAAGCGAAGCAACCGTTATCACTACAATCCTCCTTTCTTCTTCCTACATTTAGCGGGTTTTTTCATCCAGATAGTTTGCTCTGCCTCCACCGCAATTACATCACTAGCTTTAACAGCGTGAAGGTTTTTTTCAAGAAAGCCACCAGACCTACTAATGACTCTCACAGCACTAGCACGATTCACTCATCAGGAGAGTCAGAATTTGCTAATTGTCGTCTGCAGAGACAAATGCTCGTCTGCCCGAATTACAACCGATGCTTTTCGTTCAGATTGGACTTCCGGCAAATGTGAACTAAGTGTGCGTTCTGCGGATGGCCACTTGCTCGTCTCCTGTTTTGTCTGCGGAAGGGCGTGGGTTCGAATCCCAAACCAGATATGATGGAGACTTATGAGATTATTACTGGAGTCTATGACAGTGATGTCACAATGGGTTTGTTCAACCTCAGGCTAAACAGCAACACCAGAGGCCAGACTTGAAGTCAGAAAGCACTCATTTTACTTTCGAGTGACAGATCCACTCGAGTGACAGAACAGTCTTCCAGACCAAGTGGTTGAAACACCAATGGTGGAAGCAATTGAGAGAAGGCTGCATATACATTGGAAATGACACCCACAATTTTATAACTTCACGGCTCAGTCAACATCCATATATGTGCGAACAAATAGTTACTTTTTTTTACCATAACAAGCTACAATTAGAGGCCCAATAGGGCCTAGATCAGCCAGAAGAGGATCTGTAAGTTAATCTGTAAGTTAAAATTGGCATCCATATGAATGGACACGGACCGGTTTGTTTAGTATTGGAATAATGTGACTGAGTTGGATATCGGGTGATGGTGCTGGTGGCATGGTGTTTCCCAATGGGGCAGCACTATAAAGTTGCCATGAGTGTGAACTGGACATCACAAGTCGGTACTTATCCTGATTTAATCTTAGATGATGCTAAGATGTAAAACCCCAACACACAGTTTGCTACAACCACGGCACATACGCCAGGCGCGATCTAATGCCACAATACGCCATCTAGTGGACACACTGTGAAATGCCATGATGATACAGGTTCAAGCAATCAATACGCAAGCCTGGGACCAAATAAGGCGTAATTACAGGTTTCTAGGCATCAACCAGATCGATTTCCATTAATTCCCCGTCTGCTTGCTAGACAATAAATAAAACAAACCCGGTTTAATCAATATGCACACACACTCCGACACCCGACACCAGCAGAGGGAAAAGTCAGGTAGTTCGAATCCCATTTTGATATGGCCTTAGGTGTTGTGAGGACATAAGATCCCACAACAAAGTGTTGAATATGGGCGATAATACAGTCACAACGAGGACAGTTGAAACCTGACTTCCGGTATTTTTCCGCGGTTCCCTGACAGTGCTAATCCTATGTGGGAAATCCACATTTTCACGGAAATTCGCCGACGATGTAATAACTACAGGTTAATTTGCATGATTTTTACTGGAGACTACTTTCAGCCCTGAATAATAAGAAACAGTTCCTTTCCCCACATTTCTACTCACATTCTCTGTCATACATCACACATATGTATACATGCATGCATTAAATATATAAATTTCCTCCCGAGTGTAGGACGCAGGGGGGGGGGGGTACCCGACTACAAATCACCCCCTGGGGGGGCACTCCACTAATGTGTTAGTCAGGAGGAAGTCAGATACATTTATTCCCCGCCGAGCATTTATACTTGCATATTGCGTTATACATCACATATATAGTGTAACTTTGCATATCATTGACTTCTACCTACTTAATGACTAGTAGAATTAATGGATATTACAAGGCATACCCTGGTACATAGTAAATAGATTCATCAATTTCCCCATGAAGGTAGCTTATTGGGTGGGTTTCTGAACATTGTCAGGTGAGGTATGATGGACACAAATGATAGTTAAGTAGATCAGTTCAGATGTCACTGTCTTTATTTCCCTGACAGTGTATGGATCGATGTGTGCTGGAAATGGTGGTGAGGACACTGAGCATGCGCAGTTACACTACTCACAGAACCCAGGGCACAGTCAATGACAGCAGTGGAAGACAACTGTCTCAGCTAATGTCACATGTAGCGAAACTAGCATGGGATAGCAGAATGGTTAGAGCCTCCATTCGCTATGCGGTAGGTCAGCACCAGGAGGTGGCATTGATCCATCCTCCCCAATCTGCCGCCAGCCCCCTCACCCCCCCCCCCACACACACACACATACGGCTCCCGCTCCCTCCCCCTGTCGTCGGGTCAGGGAATCGATCTGTAGCCGAATTAATGCAGTGGGTCTCAACATTTATACCCAACGTCCTTTTCACTTCATTCTCTGCATCTGTAGGATCTGGGGTTGGGGTAGGGGTGGGCAAACATCGTCTGCTCACGGTCAGGATAATGTGACTAAGTGAGATACCGAATCATGATGTCAGCAGCACCATGAATCCATCTTGTTTAGTTTAGCCGTTTAAAAAAAGCAACATACTAGCAACATACAAAGTTACATCAGGACCAATCTGAGAGATTACAGGAGCATACAAGTGTGTATACTTTTTGATACGTGATACAAAAGAATTATATGAGTATAAATTCATGGAAGTTATTACTAACCAGCTTGGTCACTTGCTTGGCACACCCATGGCGCCCCCCTCCTCCTTCCGGCTCCCTGCTACACTACACTGCCTAGGCTTCTCCTCACTTGCACTCAAAATTATATATGAACTATTATATAATGAATTATTGGAGTATAAACCAAACATAGACTACCCCAGAGTTAACCCTCGGTGAGCGAGATGCATGTTTACATGGCGAGACTTTATGCAGTGGGCTATTGATCTCTATATTACATTTGCTGTTAGAAGGTATAAACCTCTCTTGAACCAGCTCAATCTCTGCAGTGTTTCTGTTATCCATGACAACCTTTTATATAATCTCAAATGTTGCAAGGATATAAAACACCAATTAGTCAAACCTAATGAACACAGAGGAGAGTTTAAATTCAGTAGCCGTTCCAATACTGACTGTATTTGTGAGTACATCAGTTAAAGCTGCATAGTCCGATGAAGGATCACATTTCCAAAACAAAAACCAATATCTAGAATTCATTCTACATATCCAACTTAGATAATGTAGCACATATTAAGCATGTGTTGCCACACCAAAGGAAATACATACTAAGTCAATCTTATAGAACCTGTTATTGTTGAAGCTATTGGAGTCACAGTTTTGGCGGGCTTGCTAACACTAATTTTACATGTTTGCACTTCAAATATCCCAAAACTTAGCCATTTAAAAGTAAATTTATTTCAAACTAAAGTAAAGTAGATTATAACAATCAATTCAATATATTTATCCCAGAAAAATGGAAAGAACGCAAAACCACCGGACTGTGCCACTGCCATTTCATTCAGCGGGTTTCCCCAATTACACTTAGTGGATAGATGGCGCTGATGCTCAACTCGGGCCTCTCTCTACTGTGTACCGTTGCTCGTCACAGCTACTATCTCACGAGGTTAGCTGTTTATGTGTTTTACCCATGTATATTTATTCTACTGTATCTTACTTATGTATCTTGTTTGTGTGTATACTTCCCCTCAATGCTGTACATGCTCTGTTTTACTAAACCGCCCACCATGTCTCACCCTGCCTGACAGTGTGGGAGTGGGACGTAGCTCAAGCGGTAGAGTGTCCACCTGTAAAGCTGTCGGTCATCAGATCGATCCCTCTCAGTGGATACATTTGCAGTTTGGGCTATTTTCCGATCCAACCAGTGGTCCACAACTGGTTCATCGAAGGATGTGGAATGTGCTGTCCTGTCTGTGGGAAAGTGCACATAAAAGACCCCCTTGCTGCTTATCGGAAAGAGTAGCCTATGGGGCGGCAGCGGGTTTCCTCCAAAGAAATATATCAGAATGACCAACCCATATGCTTGACGTCCTATAGCAGATGATAAAAATCAATGTGCTCTAGAGGTATCATTAAATAAAACAAGCTTTAATTTTTCTTACAGCACTCTTCTGTGTTTATATACCAACATTCTCACTGTAGAAATACTACACAGTCATACACTGACGACCCATATTGCGTCACAGCGCCCTCTGTCGGATTAGTTCTTGAGGTAAGCTGCTTACTGTGATGTTTGATCCAATGCCAAGGGTAAATTGCTGGCTCGAATCCCACCCTTTCCGCCCCTTTCGCCCCTTCCGCCCCTTCCGCCCCTTCCGCTCCTTCCGCCCCTTCCGCCCCTTCCGCCCCTTTCGCCCCTTTCGCCCCTTCCGCCCCTTCCGCCCCTTCCACTCCTTCCACCCCTTCCGCCCCTTCCGCCCCTTCCGCCCCTTCCGCCCCTTCCGCCCCTTCCGCCCCTTCAGTCCCTTCAGCCCCTTCAGCCCCTTCCGCCCCTTCAGCCCCTACCGCCCCTTCAGCCCCTTCAGTCCCTTCAGCCCCTTCCGCCCCTTCAGCCCCTTCAGCCCCTTCAGCCCCTTCAGTTCCTTCCGCCCCTTCAGCCCCTTCCGCCCCTCCCGCCCCTTCAGCCCCTTCAGTCCGTTCCGCCCCTTCCGCCCCTTCAGCCCCTTCCGCCCCTTCAGCCCCTTCAGCCCCGCCCCAATTAAACGACAATTAAACAACAAAACAACCACACAACAGCATCATTAGCCCAGCATTTAGAGGAACCGCTGGACGCGGTTGCCGAATCCGCAGAGCGCAGTCTTCCCAATCGGAAGGTCAGGGTTCGAATCCGAGTCGAGTCAAACCGATGACTTACAAAATTGATACTTGTCACTATCTAGCATGGCGCACCGCATTACTAGGATATGGCAAGGGCTGGTTCACAGGACTGGTTAGGACTGGTTAGCAGGAGTGGTTAGGACTGGTTGGCAAGGACTTGTTCGGACTGGTTAACAGGATAATGTGACTGAGTGTGTAATTTGATCACGGTACCGGCAGCGTGGTATCGCAGAAAGGCAGAACTGTGAAATTCCCATGAGTGTGTGCTGTCATAAGTTGGTGCTCATCCTGATATGACCTTAATTGTTGGGAGGGCGTAAAACTCAAATAAGCAAACAAAAGCAGGAGCATGTACTAGGGGAATGGTAGGGTGGTGGGGATACACAAAAGCAAGTGTAGCCCTGCTTGTGTTCGGCGTGCCTGATAGTGCTCTTACTGGTAATGATGGAAAGAAGCACATGCCAATTAATTCTGACTACTGCAGGGCAGATGTCCACAGGCCTGGGATGAATGCAGCCGTTTTCTTTCTAGTCAGTGTAAGTCCGTATTCACAGGGCTGCATTGTGTCTTATTCAGTCCCTGCCTATCTAACACTGTGGATTAGTTTCTATGAGCTTTTTGTCATTCATATGCTTCAGTTTTAGCTACTATCTAAGGACATGGTGTGGGTGAAAGGATGCTGTAACAAACCACAATGGGATGGGATCCTCTCCCGCAGGCCTGTATGTCATCTGTGTAGATCTACATAGTAAGCTAAGTTATCATATACAGGTTAGGAAAAAACTTTGAAAAAAAACAAACTAATATAGACACTCAAAACCGCAAAAGGTTGGCCCGAGAAAGATCAGGTAAACACTCCTGAGTGCGGGACCAGACCAATCCAGTATCACAGCTGTCCAGCATTGAAAACAAACACCCTCACGGGACCTTACACGTTATGGGCAGAATACAAAACTTGTCACAAAAAAAAAAAATTCTGAATATTGTATATAATCTCTATTCAAAATTCACCATGTGTATAACATTGAAAGGTTCAGGCGTGAAACCCAACAAATCCATTTGAGTTGCTTTCTGTCAAATATAATTTACTGTAGTGCTTTCCAGTTTAAAGTCTATGAATTTCATATCAAGTAGGGTATTAGATAGGGGCTTCGGCAAAACACAAGATTAAATTATCGGAATGATGGCAGCTTCAACTAAATTTATTTCACCCTGGATAGAATTTGTTGGTTATTGTGCATGAACCCTTCATATATACGCATCATGTATATAACCACATAGATGGATGCACATTACTATATAGCCATAACTAGAGATGCAATACTCAACAGAGTACTTGGTTTATTCCAGTGCATATTAAGCTACCATTACCTATGGTTTATGCATCATACCTGGGAAAGAAAGTCGAGTTCCTTTCTGTAATGCCCCATAACAAAGACCCTATAATACTAAGATGGCTCATTCCCTATCTCTCCCATGGTAATGTAAATTTTGCAGTGCCACCTTGTGGTGGGTTTAATCAGCCCGGCTGCTGGTTGGGGTTTCACATGTAAACAGATACAATTATATTATACATGAGATAGGTAAGTATGAATACACATCAATATGAAATTACTATGAACAAATACACATCATCATCAGCATCATCATCATCATCATCATCACCATCATCACACATCTTTCACATTCATATATACATTTATACATATAATATAGCAACTATTTAACCAAGAGAACAGCCAGCGCACCAAGTGGTGGGTTTGATCATTTTGATTACACAGTACAGTCTGAGTGAGCCGTCTTAGTATTATAGGGTCTTTGCCCATAATCACACCATTGCGATTCACTATGTGTCGTACATAATTGACTTTCTGCAGGCATTTCTGCATAAGTCACTATGCGCTACACACAATTAAGTTCTCATTAGTACCTTTGTATATGCAGTGAAACCTCTCTAACCGACCACCTCTACATATCGACCACTCCTCTATATCGATCGCTTTATTTGGGTCCCAACAATACCATTCTTAGGATATATCCTAACTCTCTAAACCGAACACCTCCCTAAATGGACCACTTAAATTCGGTCCCATGGTCGGCCAATTTAGAGAGGGTTTACTGTATATACGCCCCAACAAACAAACTATATATGTATGTACTGTAATTTGTTGGAGCTTTACATCCTAGCAACATCTAATGCTAGGTACACACATACCGTATAGGATTCACGCACTAAAACTCCCGATCTGCTTAAAACTGAAATCGGGCCGATTCATTTTTCGAATCGGGAATCGCAATCATAATGCTAGTGCACACCTACCGTTTTAGCCCTAAAAATCGGGAATCGCAATCGGTAGGTGTGCTAGGGGAGTGCACACCTCACGACTTTTGGGCAGTTTTAGATCGTATACGGTAGGTGGGTGCGGAAAAACGATCGTATACGCTAGGTGTGTACCTAGCATAAGGTTATACCAAGACGAGTCCTGAGTTGTGACAGCGTGCAGTCATGGGCACTTTATTGCACTGCCCCAAGGGGAGACCAGGTCACCTGCATCCTGGTCCGATATTCCATTCAATCACATTATCTTGGTACTAAGCTAACCAGGCCTTGTTTATTCATAGTAATGCCTAGTGCCAGGCTATGTACTGACAATTATCAATTATATAAATCCTTGGTTTGACTCGGGCGGGATTCGAACCCACGATCTTCCGGCGTTCCGCACGCGCATACCGATTCAGACATCGGGTCCAGTCTATATATACAGAGAGATAGAGCTACACTCTTGACAACAATATGTGCATTTGCTAGTATATGACATTCATATTCGCAAATATATTATACATGCTATATATATATATCAGTATATACTAATGCTAAGCTTTATTTTATTAAAGTATTTTCCTTTCGTAGTTTGGTCCAGATTAATCACAAACTTGTAGACACTTGTGTTTATTCAGGGTGAGACTGAATTAGTTCTCTTTCCCTCTCTAAAAGCGAAAAATACGAGGCCAGGCTTCCATGTGGAGGGAGGCCTGCCGGCTTGGCATGCATGTCTGCGGCTGTCACCTTAGACTTCTTGGTGACAGACTCGGAGGCTTGCCACGCAATGCTTTGGCAGCACTGTCTTTATTTCCCTGACAGCGTGCGGATCGATGTGTGTGGGCAATGGCGGTGAGGACACTGCGCATGCGCATTTACACTAATCATAGAACCCAGGGCGCAGTCAATGACAGCAGTGGAAGACAAATGCCTTGCAGCACAGTTCGACAGAGTGGTGTAAGGTGGAGGGAGAGTGGGCCATGTATAAGGTTTCACTTTCAGACACAGTTCGGCAAAGTGCTGAATTTTGGGTGTGAGGGTGGGAGGGTGTGAGGCAGAGGTTTCATCCACAGTTTAGCAACATAGAGGAGGGTCAAGGGGAATGTGTCATATATAGACTGTATGCACATGTCCGGCAAATTAGAGGAGAGACGAAGTCTAATGTAAATGCTTCAGAAACAGTCTGGCAATTACTGGATTTGGGAATGGTGGGCCATGTAGAGGCTTTGTGGATAGTTCGGCAAAATAGCGGAGGATGGTGCAGGAGTGGGTCATATATAGGTTTCTAGCACAGTTCGGCAAAGTACAAAATACTTAGTCTATAAGTTTCAAGTTGAGTGTCACTTTGCACGTGTCCCATCATATATATATATATATAAAGTATACATATATCAGCGTGTTTGATATACAATCCATAGCCAAGTCAACCGAAAGCCTTAACAAATGAGGTACCATGGATGGGTTATAATGTCAATATAAGTGAGTGTGGTATAGTATCATGGTGCCAACTTTAAGATATTTCAATCGGGAAACACTATGAAGTCAACATGAGTGTGCGCTGTCAGAAATTCAGTTTCCATCTTAATGTTACCTCAGATGTTGGTAGAACATGCAGCAACAATTGATCCACAATCCAACAACAAGCAGAAAACAGGTACATAGCGTAGTACCACGATCGGCTTACTGACCTCTCACTCCTCTGTCTGCAACTCTGAGTGTCAGCTGTCTGCCTACTGATATGATTCCCCCCACCCCCCACCCACCCCCTCCCACCTCCCACCTCCCACCACCCCAACACAGACTCAGGGCCTTCACATCTAGGTTACAGTACTTACGCATGTGGTAAAAATGAGGGCAGGAGTCAGGTGCAGTGGACAGAAAAGAAGGGTGGGTGGTGATCATCAACAAATGATTGTTTGTTTGTTGTTGTTTTACGTCTTAGCACCATCTAATGTCATATCAGGATGGCTACTGACTTGTGACAGTGCACACTGATGGTGACTATATTGTACTGCCCAACTGGGTGACCAGGCCGCTGGCACTATAACCCAATATCCCACTCAGTCACATGCTGATACCGAGCTAAGCACTCACACGTATCACTTTTATGTTATAAGTCATAGCTTTGACTCGGCTGGGATTTAAACTCCTGACTTTCCACGCGGGAAGTCTGTGCTCTACCGACTCAACAAAGGATTCAAAGACCGCTCAAAGAATGCTGATGTTAGTTAGTGTCCGTCCGATATAATATACTAGGAGGGAAAACATAGGTGGGTTATGAGACAAATAGATGAATGTCCTTTTCAGAGGGACATTTTGAGTAAATAGCCAGCTCTGTGGATCCACACCTACAGCTACAGCTACAGCTACTCCGCCTGCCGGAACCAGCAGGTATTAAAGGCAAGAGACCAGGGGATTCAATACCCAATCAATACCAATTATCACAGAGTCCTGTGAGCGCTGCCGGATCAATTCCAATTCGCCACTCCCTGGTTTACTAACACACAGCAGAACAAAAAAGTAAGGTTTGTGTGATGAACAATGTCATAACCCTGCTGTTGATTCTCTGTGTTCTCTCTTTTATTTTATTTTATTTGACTGGAGCGTAATGCTTGGCAAACTTAGGGCAATAGTCTGTAATATACACATTAAAGCCTATAAATATATAATGTGCTTTATCACTTGTACTAATATATATGTTACTGTATGGGGATCTATGTGCATCTGTATGTATAGCATATATATATGAGACTGTCTCAAAAGGTGCTAGGCAATATGGGACAAAGCTTTGTCCCCTGTAACGATCAACATACTATATGCTCATGCAATTGCTCAGGATAACTGAATTGTTTTTTACATGGTGTTTCCTAATCCCAATAGAATACATATTGATTTGAAGCAAATGTCCTTGTGTTTTCAGTGTAACTGTTTCTGTGCTATTTTGTGTCAATCATTACAATGGACAAGAAAAAAGAGGTATCACCTTTTGAGACATGCTTATATATATATATGTAATATATAATATCTCTAATATATGTAATATATAATATATATGTTACTGTTTGGAGATCTGTGTGCATCTGTATGGATGCCATATATGTCTATGTAATATATAATATCTCTTATATATGTAATATATAATATATTTAATAATTTTAATATATATATGTAATATATGTAACATATGTAACATATGCAACATATGTAACATATGTGATATATGTAATATATGTAATATATGTAATATATGTAATATATGTAATATATGTAATATATATAATATATGCAATATATAATATATAATACATAATAGGTACTACATAATATATCATATATATAATGTACTATCAAATGCATTATGTCGACCTACCTATGAACCTATTCTAGTCTATGTCTGACTAGTATAGTCAACATGTAACCACTCCACTCACACTCTAGTTCTCCATCCAGCCGCCTCAGCGCCACCTGCGTGTCGATATTAATACCGCCTCCATTACTCGCCGGAAATTGCTATTTAACGATGTATGTGAGTAGTCAAGGTGATGGGTAATTATGGATTCTTGGAAGTGCTTTCCCTGCATAATTATTACCCTTATATCTTCTATTATCCAAATAACTCCGACCATTACCGATAGATCTCCTGATAATTTAACCAGGTTTAAAATATATCCACCATTTCAAAGATTTCCGCAATTCTTTTTATATTCACCGATTAACATTCTCAAAATGCCAATATATATGCCAGGAATTGATTAGTCTGAATCCCATTCATATATGACCTTAAATGTTGCTAGACCATAAACCCAAACGCGAAAGAGTTTGGCATGGGCAATAATACAGTCGCAATAAGGACAGTTGAAACTTGACTTCTGGCATTTTCCCACGATTCGCTCACAGTGCTAATCCTATGGGGGAAAATTTGCATTTTTGTGGAAATTTTGCGCCAAGTTCTCGCCCTGATTTCCGGGTTTTTTGGTCACAAATCACTTTCATTCCCGTTGGTCGGATTTCCCGTGGGTAGTACATATTCATTCATTGTATTAAAAAAAAGCAAACTTTGGATATTATTTTTATTTGATTGAGTTGGAAAGTGTTAGTAACGCCCCCCCCCCCCTTTGGCATGGAAACTGAAACCCACATCGACCCCCCCCACCCAGTCCCACCCACCCACCCACCCACACACCCTCCCCACTAAAGGCGAAGACTCGCCAATAACTAACCTATATCCCAACGATGTACAATCTATCGACCCACGCAGCCAACACGCACCGAGAATACCGGGCGATAGGGACATCTATAGAGTATGTCATGTCCGCATTAGTCACATTGAAGAACCCATTGGACAGCACAGTTCAATCACCTCTCTATACCGCTCTAAATATGGGCTCCTCTTCACAGTTGCCCTTTCATCTAACCTTCCTATCACACCCACCTACCTAATTCACCCATGTTTGTTGTTGTTGTTTTACATCCTACCAACATCTAAGGTCATATCAGCTCGGGTACCGGCTTGTGACAGTGCACACTCATGTCGACTTTAACTACCAGAGATTAAACTACTCATATATATTATTCTCAACTGAAGAAATACTATAAACTCCCATCCTTAGTGAGGAAATAGATCAAAAGAACAACGACCAAGACACCCCCAAACTGCCTGTAGTGGTCAGTACCGTCACCGGGACACTCTGCCAAGTCTCTCCGCCAGGTGTCCAGTCTGTAATACCCGAGTCACACTACAGCTTGCGACCATCTTAGACCAAAGAACCCACAGTCACCAGTGATGTCCTTGTGACCAAAACAATGATCGCTGACGTCTGGGCTTCACTGGTGACTGTGGGTTCTTTGCTCTAAAGTGGTCGCAAGCTGGAGTGTGACTGGGGTGTGAGCACCCTCGCATTTCATCCGTGGATGATCCCTCTCAGCAGACACCGCATTCACACCGGTAATTGGACAAACAAACTACCGTTTTCAATTAAGTTTCATGTCCCAGCGAGCGACATGCACTGTCTGGTTGGTGCATTGAGTGGAGCTGGAGAGAGGCGGGGAGCTAGAGCAAGAGAGTCAGGGGGATAGAGAAAGAGAGTCAGAGAAGGAGAGAAAAGGGACACATGATGCAGATAGAGAGATACAGAGACGGACTGACAGACGATACAAATAGAGAGAGACAAAAGTGCACAGACAGACGTACAGAGATTGACACACAGACAGAGAGCCAGAAAGACACATACAGAGAAAGAAACACAGAGTCAGAAAGATACAGAGCCAGTGAAGCAGAAAAGGAGAGATGGAGAGACAGAGAGACAGATAGATATAGAGAATGACACAGCATTAACAAGCTACATAGACGGAGAGACAGAGGGAGACATACAGAGAAAGACAGAGACAGAGCGAGACAGGGTGAGAGAGAAACCTAGACAGACAGAGAAGGGCAAGTAGGGACAGGGGGAGACAGAGGGAGACAAAAGGAAAGACAGAGAGATGTATGAATGCAGAAAGTGACAGAAAGTGCCATAGAGACACACACTGACCCTCAGATATAGAGAGACAGAAAATAAACCCATACATATAGACATACAGACATACCGAGATACATACATACATACATACATATACATACATATACATACACATAGAGACATATACATATACATACATACATACAGGCATACATACAGACATACATCCAGACAGACATACAGCCAGCCATACATACATACAAACATACATACATACATACATACATCCAGACAGACATACAGCCAGACAGACATACCACCAGAAAGACATACAGCCAGACAGACATACAGCCAGACATACATACATACATACAGATATACATGCATACAGACATACATGTGTAGTAGTCTGCACTGACCTCTCAGGCAAGTAACCACATAGACAGGTAGGCATGGCTAGTGTGGTGATATCAGGGAGCCTAGGTGGTGTACTGGTTAGCACACTAGCCCGGAATGCAAAAAGATGTGGGTTCGAGTCCCACTCTAGGCACACTATTTCCCATTGTCATCACCCCCACGACACTGGTTCCATGACCAGTATCCTGAACAAGCTATGAGCTGTGTGGTTGTTGAACCTACCCTGTGTATGTATGTGTTAGAGCATTGCCTGTATGTATGTAATTGTAAGCAGTAAAAGACTTACAATTCCAGGGGATGAGTGTAGTAGTCTGCACTGACCTCTCAGGCAAGTAACCACATAGACAGGTAGGCATGGGTAGTGTGGTGCTATCAGGGAGCCTAGGTGGTGTAATGGTTAGCACACTGTGGCCCGGAATGCAAAGAGATGTGGGTTCAAGTTCCACTCGAGGCACACTATTTCCCATTTTCATCACCCCCATGACACATGCATCCAGACATACATCCAAACAGACATACATCCACACAGACATACACACATAGAGACATACACACATAGAGACATACATGCAAACATACAGACAGGCAGAGAGCGCGAGAGAGAGCTGTGATCTTTTATAGCAGCAACAACAACCTCTAGGTACCCACTCCACACAACACACGCATACACACGCACACACGCACACACACGCTAGCACACACACACACATCCACATGCTAGCACACGTGCACACACATGCTAGCACACGCACACACACGCTAGCACACACACACCCACATCCACATGCTAGCACACGTGCACACACATGCTAGCACACGCACACACATGCTAGCACATGCACACACGCTCGCACATGCACACACGCTCACACACGCACACACACTCACACATACACTCACACGCACACTCACACACGCACACACGCACACACGCACACATACACGCACACACGCGCACACATACACGCACACACATACACGCACAAACGCACGCGCACACACTCACACACGCACACACACGCACACACACGCTCACACACACGCTCACACACGCACACACACACGCTCACACACGCACACACGCACACACATACACGCACACACGCACACACACTCACACACGCACAAACACATGCTCACACATTCACACATGCGCACACACGCGCACACACGCACACACAGGGGTGCACACGCATATACCCGTGCGGGGCAGTCTATTCATCAGCATATCACATGTAAACTTGAAATGGATTCTGGCCATTGACGTCACTCAACATAAAGCTGGATCGATGGGTATTTGCCTGTCATGTCTGCGGCGCTCCGGGGTGGCCCTGACTCGGTTGTGCTGCCGGCTCCGTCTCCCCCTCCCCCCTACCTCTTCCCTTCCCCCTCGCCCCCCCCCCCCCCCCCCCCCCCCGGCATACTTCACTAGGAACGCACCAAAGCGCATTTAGCTACCGCTGTGCCAGACGCATAATGTTCGGCCCAAATCACCCCCCCCCCCAACAACACACACATTGAACAATATGGAAATATGAAAGCCGGTTTGTGTGTAGTGGGTGGGGTAGGGCGGGTGTGAGGGACCCTTTAATAACTGATTGACTTTTAATTTATGATAGTAGATGTGAATAGAACCTAGTAGATCGTGGGGTCGTGGGTTCGAACTCTGGTCGAGTCAAACCAATGACTTAAAAATTGATACTTGTCACTTCCTAGCCAGGTGCTCGGACAGGGCAACAACTGGTGTGCTCAGTGTCAGGGTGATGTGACTGAGTGGGATACAAGGTCATGGTGCCGACGGCCTGGTTTCACAGTGGGACAGCACTATAAAGTCACCATGTGTGTGCACTGTCACAAGTCAGTACCCGTCCTGATATCAGCTTAGATGTTGCTAGAGCATAAAACAACAACGAACAAACAAAAGTGAAAAGAACCGATGATATCGCAGGAAGTGGTAATTATTATTCTGCACTTTTCTGGGTCGGTGTCTCTGCATTGCAGCTAATTTAATTTTATAATTAGAAATGCTAATTGATATTAACAACGTGTGTACTAAGGGGGCTTATAGTAATTGGTTCACGTTAGTGGCGCCTACTAATGGCGATTAGCAGGAACTAAATTGCCTACGCAGTACTCCTAGTCCCATGGTTGTGCTATGCGCATACCTGCTATGCCCATACCTATATATATATATATATATATATATATATATATATATATATATATATATATATATCCATAGACAAAGAGAGAGATGTGATATATATATATATATATATGGATAGGTATATAAGCCTGTTATCGCCTGTAATAAGCTCTGTAGTGCCTCCTCCTCTCCCCCCCCCCCTATTCGGGGGTGGGGGACGTGGGGGGGGGGGTGTTACCGGTATAGGACGTTCTAAACACTGCCCTGTTCAAAACACTACGGTAGTGTTTTGAACCTAAGTTCAGAACACTACCTTTAAGTTCCAAACACTACGCCTACATACTTTCAAGACACTACCCAAGTTCAAAAGACTATCATGACAAGCTGACCCTGCTGCGGCGTTTGAAGCATATGTTAGTAGTATACGCTGATAGTGTTGCGGTGTGTGCACCACATATTAGTACACGTGTATTTGGCTTTCATACTGCAAGTATGAAGCCAAGGCAAATTTCATTCGGCCCCTGGGGCTCCGGATGAAATCTCATTTGGAGGCTTTGTACTTGGATTTGTATGTATTGGAGGATACCCATGCTGAGGAAGCCATCGGTCATCCTCCGACTCACGGAACTGCGGAAGTCTGGGACACATCCACTTGTGTATCAACGACTGTACACAGAGATTCAAGGCCAGTTTGAAGACCACTTCTCCATGTATACTATTGGTTCAAAAGACCTAAGCCAGGCAGCTGCTGTGGGAGTGTGCCATGGCAAGAGATTTGGTGTTCGCATGCCCGATCAGAGCTAGATTTTTACGGCGGAAGTCCGAGCACTCCTTCTCTCATTGGAAGTCATTGAACTATCCAACTACACTAAATATGTCATATACAGCGATTCGTTTTTCTGCCTAAAAGCTGTTGCTGGGATAAAAATGGACCACCCTTTCATGGCAAAGGTCATTTACAAAATGAACCAGCTAGCAACAGATGGATATGACATCCACTTGTGTTGGGTAC
Organism: Branchipolynoe longqiensis; assembly: GCA_030323885.1. Lineage (NCBI taxonomy): Eukaryota > Metazoa > Annelida > Polychaeta > Phyllodocida > Polynoidae > Branchipolynoe > Branchipolynoe longqiensis. The sequence continues at coordinate 16,164,794 of CM059192.1, read as the reverse complement.
CTGGCCATGCCGGCATCCAGGGAAATGAACGAGCTGATCGGGCTGAGAAGGAGGCTCTAAACTATGATGGTGAACCGTGTCTGATACCCCACTCTGATCTGAAATCACTAATAGCCACCCACATCAAATCCAAATGGCAAAATGAGTGTGAAGAAAATGTCAACAAATTGCATGAAATTGAACGGGCTGTGGGAAAACCACCACAGTCTCATGTGGGGGGTCGGCGGGACCAAGTGGTCCTTAGCCACTGCCGTATTGGCCACTCCTGGCTAACACATATTTTCCTGCTCAAGGGGGACCCTCCCCCTGAATGTATTGGATGTCAGTCCCCACTGACAGTCAGGCACATTTGACTAAACTGTGTTGATTTTATGCCACTGCACCAACAATGTTACTATGCAAACAGCATGCATGACCTTTTTACTCAAGTAAAACAAGAAGACGTGTTAGCCGTTTTGAGGGTGGCTGGTCTGTACCACCTCATATAGTTCATTGAAACAATTTGTATTGATTAATTCTTTCATCAATTATATTTAATTATATGATTTTGAGCTTTAACAAATTCATAACTGATTGTATGCTTTTACATTATTGTAAAGGCGATGGTTGAATAAAAAACAAACAATTCTCGCCGTGAATATGGCCCATGCTGCTGACAGGGCGTAAAGAAACCACCAATCAATCAATCCATCAGTATACAATGATGATGCTGCGGTGTTTGAAGCATGTGTTGGTAGTATACGCTGATAGCGCTGCTGCATATGCACCACGTATTAGTATATGCTGATGGTGCTGCAGCATTTGAAGCATGTGTTACTAGTATATGCTGACAGCGATGCGGTGTGTGCACCACATATTAGTATACGCTGATGGTGCTGCAGTGTTTGAAGCATGTGTTAGTAGTATATGCTGATAGCACTGCGGTGTGTGCACCACATATTAGTATACACTGATTGTGCTGTGGCGTTTGAAGCTGATAGCACTGCGGTGTGTGCACCATGTATTACACTGCCCCACCCTAATGCACACTGCTCCACCTCACTGCATTCTTCCCAACCTCACTGCCTATAATGTATGTGTAGCCCACTGTGGCCACCAGACGCAGTGGCCTAATCGGTAGAGCGTGGGCCTCGCATGCGGAATCTTGGGAGTTCGGTTCCTGGTAAAGTCAAACCAATGACTTTAAAATTGATACTTATTGCTTCCTAGCCAGGCACTCGGCATTAATAATAGGATAGGGCAAGCACTGGTTGGCTCAGTGTCAGGATAATGTGACTGAGTGGGATATCCACTCATGGTGCTGGCAGCCTGGTTTCCCAGTGGGGCAGCACTATAAACCCACGGTGAGTGTGCAGTCACAAGTCGATACCCGTCCTGATATGACCTTAGATGTTGCTAGGACGTCAAACAGCAACCAACAACAACAACCCTTACTGGCTCACCTTACTAGATACTGCCCCACCCTACTGCATCTTTTCCCACACTACTGCACACTGCCCAACCCTACTGCACACTGCCCCACCTTACTGCATTCTTCCACACCTATCAGCATACAGGCCCACTCTACTGCAAACTGCCCCACCTTACTACATACTGCCCCACCCTACTACATACTGCCTCACCCTACTACAAATGCAAATGAATATGCTGCAATTATACAAAAACATTTAGAGTAGTGTTTTGAACTTGAAGTTATTATTTTGAACTCAAGGATAGTGTTTTCAGCATGGCCATAGTAGTGTTTTGAACCTACCTTAAACTAGGTTGAAAACACTACGCTAGTTTTTATATATATTTGTAGTTAGTTAATTAGATTTGAGTGTGTGACCCCGACTGGAACCTGAACCGGAAGTGATTATGCTGAGAGTCCATAGAGTACGGCGACAGAGGATAGTGAACCAGCAGAACAGATTAATAACCAGGGGGACACCCTGATGCTTGAAGCAACCTCTGCGTCCCTTACTCAGTATTCCGAAAGCTTAGTACTAGTAGGACCCAGTCTGTCACTCGTGTAATAATGCAAATTATGGGAAAGCAAGTCCATTTGGTTAATTTATACTCGCATAATGAATTATGCAGTACAACTATGCGCCATACAGGTCCACATACATATTAGATATGCCGCACTGTAACCACGTGGTTCCTTCCACTGATTACAGCCACTGATTGCGTACGCAGCAGGAGTCATCCTCAGTGCATTAACAATGCATCGCCATGCTGTCATTGTCAATTGCAGTAGATCATTGCCACGGTCGACCCACCCTCTATCGGCAGTGGCAAGAACTAATGTTGTGAATAGCAGCTACTTTTTTTTTTTTTTTCCCTTGAAGATTTATACTGCCTATCATGGATAAGTCTGAATAGACTTGTTTTCACCATTAGACAGTTTGTCGATAGAAAGCCCGAGCCTACACTTTTAGTGACGCAAGGGATTTTTAACCTCCCACACCACATAGACATGATATGAGTGCAACTGGCCTTTGATGACGCTGTAAGTTATACACAGCGGTGGAAATCCAAATTGGCAGAGGTGGGGGCACGGGGAATTGAACCACTGACCTTCAGATTAGGAGTCCGACCTAGAATAAAGTCAGACATTCTAACCACTCCGCCACAGAGAACACCTGTGCGGCATGCTCTGTGGAACTAATGTTGCGGGAAGCAGCTCCCTGTGTAGAATGCTCTGTGAGAAACGTCTCCTAGAGAATTTCCACTACCTACCTGCCATCTGATGGCAGTGACAAGAATTAATGCTGTGGGTAGCAGCTCCCTGTATAGCATGCTCTGTGGAAAACGTCTGCTAGAGGATTTCCACTACCGACCTGCCTTCTGATGGCACCGGCAAGAACTAATGTTGTGGGTAGCAGCTCTCTCAGTGGCATGCTATGTGGAAAAGGTCTGCTAGAGGATTTCCACTACCGACCTGCCATCTGATGGCAGTGGCAAGAACTAATGTTGCGGGAAGCAGCACCCTGGGTGGCATGCTCTGTGGAAAAGTTAACCTAGATGATTTCTACTACTAAACTGCCCTCTGACGGCAGTGGCAAGAACGAATATTGCAGGAAGCAGCACCCTGTGTAGCCTGCTATGTGGACAGCTTAACCTAGATGATTTCCACTACTGACCTGCCCTCTGACGGCAGTGGCAAGAACGAATGCTGTGGGTCGCAGCTCACTGTGTATGCCTTGTGGGTAACAATCTATTCCATGTCAATGTGTGAGTTGACGCAGGGCCGAGGGCAATGCCGTGAGGGCCTTTGGTTAAACATCGGAATATGAGCGGAATGGAACCCTGGAACGTGACATCCTCTCCGGAATGTTAAAGTTGCACAATCCATTGCTTTTTAATTACTTTTCATAATTTTTACTTTAAATACACGAGGTTGACAATGAAAGGTTACTCTGCCTTAGGTCTGAGTAACTGTCTGATAATTGACTACTTAGTATATCCTTTTGTATAAGCATGCAAACTAATCTTTAGATGCGCAGCAGCGTAAGCTAATGGCAATACCAGAATAGACCAGTTTCATGTTGAATAGGTAATGTCAAAGTTGTGAGTCGTTGTGAGTATTTGTGAGTTTAAGGGGTGCCCTAATGAAATTGTGAAATTACACAGGTAGCCAAGATCAAATCTACGTCGATGTTTCGGCTTTAAGAATATTTAGGTTTCATCGGATTATGCATCTTTATGAGGAATACAATTTGCTAAAAATCTAACACTGTCACAAGTCGGGACCCGTCCTGATATGATCTTAAATGTTGCCAGGAAGTAAAACCCCCAACAGACAAATAAAGAAACAGTCATCAGAGACCGGGCTCTGCAACCAATCTAGGGGGGGGGGTTCCGTTGGCAGACTGAGACTCTCCAGTCAGGATGTGTGTGTCGGGGTTTGTTTGTTTGTTCGTTGTTTTACATCCTAGCAACATCTAAGGTCATATCAGGACGGGTACCGACTTGTGATGGTGCGCACTCATGGCGACTTTATAGTGCTGTCCCATTGGGAAACCAGGCTGCTGGCACCATGACCTGATATGCCCCTCAGTCACATTATCCTGACACTGAGCCAACAATTCCTGCCTATCCTGTTAATGCCAAGCGCCTGGCTAGGAAGCGATTAGTATAAATTTTTAAGTCATTGGTTTGACTCGAATAGGGTCGAACCCACGACCCCACTATCTACCAGCACGGGAGACGGGCGGTCTAACTCATTCGGCCATCCCGTCTGGTCGGGGGGGGGCGCTTGGTTAGGGTGTGTGGGCGAGGGAGGGGTGTGGCAGACTTGGCACCGTGCCAGTGAGTGAACTGTTTATGTGACAGGTGACGACCTGCACCAGTCACTAGGCAGGTTAGTTCTACGGCTGACCCGAAACCTACATCAATTTAACCACTCAGCATTTGAAAACTGGACGGGGTGGGATGGGACGGTCCAGCAGGAGCGTGTCCGTTTCACAATCGCTAAGTTATGGCTTCGTTCTTCGTTCAAATTATTTATTCATTTATTTTGTGTACATTAGTTGATTAATCAGAGCAAATTTCAATCGCGGACAATTGGTCTTCCTCATTCCTCTGCTCCTTGCCCTATCCTAGTAATGCAGAGAGCCAGGTTAGGTAGCGACAAGTATCAATAGATTTAAGTAATCGGTTTGAATCGGCCAGGGTTCGAACCCACTCATTCGAATCTCACGACCTACCAGAACGTGAGGGGGTGGGCTCAACTCATTCGGCCATCGCGTCTGCACATTACGACGTGAGGAGACTGGGTGCTTGTCGCTTGGCGTTAGTGGGGTGGATGGAGCAAGGACTGGTTGGCTCAGTGTCAGGGTAATATTATTGACGAGTTTATCTCAGTCGTGTGTAGTCGGGATTGATATGACCTTAGATGTTGTTCGGACCTAAAACACTACAAACAAACTGAGTGGAGTAGCAATAGTACGAAAGCCAATAAGTGTGCACTGTTGGTAGACGTTAGGGCACTCGTGCTAATATGATCTCAGAATGGTACAACACTATAAAGAGACCAGGCGTGTGTATTAATACATGTTATTGTTAGAGCAAATCGCTCCAATATGATCTCAGAGTGGTGCAACACTATAAAGCCACATGGAGTGTCTTCTGTCACAAGTCAATACCTTTCCTAATGTGACCAAAGATATTCCTGCTGCCACCCAACTGCAAGCAAGGTGCATTGTCTTTGATTAGGTGTAGTACTGTTATTACTCAGACATAATCAAATTGTATCTATGTATGGCGCAAAATAAAGTGCTTATAGTATGTTTGAACTTTACGAGACTATAATATTGATTTCATTAGTAATATTAGGAGATAATAATACACTATAACTGTTGTACATTGTCTTTGATTGTCAGGGTGGGTAAGGGAACATGTCCCATCGTTTCAATGGTACAGCAGTCAGACTGGGCTAGGGGACCTGTTCAATTACCTTCTTTGCTGTATTTGATGGGAAATTTCTACTTGAACCCATAACATTTAGTGGGTAGACATGTAAAAAAAGACGACCAACAACATTGCATCACGTGACTACACCACTATATGATCTGTGAAGCAGTGCACATTTCGCAGAGGGAATCCGCTCAAGCTTTGATTTATGTTTCATCAATTAAGCCGAAATTCCATTAGGGGGTAAATGTGCGCACATTGATATATTAATGCATACACACCTCGAACAAGCCGGATGCTATTGCTGAAAAGTATTTGTTAAAAAAGCAGTTTGATGTCTGGATTTTTGTTTGATCTCTGCGAGGAAGGCATTAATCTCATCCCACGCCTACCTCCGTTTAGTGTCACATTGATGCTATTCATTGGCCAATATCACACACTTACCTGTGGGTAACCCGGTCTGTGCTACTGAAGCATGCAGTTTATCGGAACCCTACCCCTACCCCTACCCCTACCCCTACCCCTACCCCTACCCCTACGGGATGGCCGAATGAGTTAGAGTGTCCTTCTCCCATGTTGGTAGATCGTGGGGTCGTTGGTTCGAACCCTGGTCGAGTCAACCCAATGACTTAAAAATTGATACTTGTCGCTTCCTAGCCTGGCGCTCAGCATTATTAGGATAGGGCAATGACTGGTTGGCTCAGTGTCAGGATAATGTGACTGAGTGGGGTATTAGGTTATGGTGCTGGCGACCTTGTCTTCCTGTGGGGCAGCACTATAAAGTTGCCATGAGTGTGCACTGTCACAAGTCGGTACCCGTCCTGATATGACCTTAGATGTTGCTAGTATGTAAAACAACAACAAACAAACAAACAAAATAACCCTAACCCTGACCATAACCCTAAAATAACGCATGTACAATGCATAACGCATAACGCCTTAATGGAATTGCGGCTTTATACACCTAAGGGCGGCGGCTTGCTGCCCCGTACGTATAAATAGAACGTGATAGGCACTGTGATGTAGACTACCCTCCAATTGTACGCCATTATGCCACCATTGTCTTGAAATAGCACTTCGCACCAGTGGGAGGTCGGCTTGAACGACGGCCGCTGACCACGTTATACCCCTGTCACACTACGACGTAACGAGCAAAAGTAAGCCTGACGTGATCACGTTTCATCATTACGTTGACGTACGTTGGGTTATGTTATGATGACGTCAGAATGATGTTAGACTGATGTCGAGCTACGTCATGTGACGTCGTGTTACGTCGGGGCGCGTCAAAGTTTTGAACCTGTTCAAAACTTTCGACGTAACTCGAACGTAAAGGTTTACGTTTGCCGTACGTTCTGTACACGTTCGGTGAACATCAATGACGTTAAACGGATGTTAGTCAAACGCTGCTCACTAGGTTCAACTACGTTCCACTACGTTGACCCACATTAAACCCGGTGGAAACGTCCACGTGGCGTAATGGGAACATCAGGAGAACGTCAGGAGAACGTCAGGAGAACATACGTTCAACGTACGTTCATAACATTTCGTGAGTGTAATGACGTTGTCCGCTCTCGTTGAATGACTACGCTTTACCGCCTTTACGCTCTCGTCAACTACGCTGCATCCATGTTCAACTTGTGCCCAAATTTGAATACTATGCCGAGAAGTTCACCGTTCTTCACGTTCTCCCTACGCTGACGTCGTTATGTCGTAGTGTGACAGGGCATGTCGGCTGTACGGGGCGAACCTAGCGAACATAGCAGAACGTTGGTAATCACATGATCCACATATGGAATTACACTGTGTATGTCACGTGATTCACATAGGGAATTACACTGTGTATGTCACGTGATTCACATAGGGAATTACACCGTGTATGTCACGTGATTCACATAGGGAATTACACTGTGTATGTCACGTGATTCACATAGGGAATTACACCGTGTATGTCACATGATTCACATAGAGAATTACACCGTGTATGTCACGTGATTCTCATGGGGAATTACACTGTGTATGTCACATGATTCACATAGGGAATTACACTGTGTATGTCACATGATTCACATAGGGAATTACACCGGGTATGTCACATGATTCACATAGGGAATTACACCGTGTATGTCACGTGATTCACATAGGGAATTACACCGTGTATGTCACGAGATTCACATAGGGAATTACACCGTGTATGTCACGTGATTCACATAGGGAATTACACCGTGTATGTCACGTGATTCACATAGAGAATTACACCGTGTATGTCACGTGATTCACATAGAGAATTACACCGTGTATGTCACGTGATTCACATAGGGAATTACACCGTGTATGTCACATGATTCACATAGAGAATTACACCGTGTATGTCCCATGATTCACATAGGGAATTACAACGTGTATGTCACGTGATTCACATAGAGAATTACACCGTGTATGTCACGTGATTCACATAGAGAATTACACCGTGTATGTCACGTGATTCACATAGAGAATTACACCGTGTATGTCCTGTGATTCACATAGAGAATTACACCGTGCATGTCACATGATTCACATAGAGAATTACACCGTGTATGTCATGTGATTCACATAGGGAATTACACCGTGTATGTCACATGATTCACATAGAGAATTACACCGTGTATGTCCCGTGATTCACATAGGGAATTACACCGTGTATGTCACGTGATTCACATAGAGAATTACACCGTGTATGTCCCGTGATTCACATAGAGAATTACACTGTGTATGTCACGTGATTCACATAGGGAATTACACCGTGTATGTCATGTGATTCACATAGAGAATTACACCGTGTATGTCACATGATTCACATAGAGAATTAGACCGTGTATGTCACATGATTCACATAGAGAATTACACCGTGTATGTCACATGATTCACATAGGGAATTACACCGTGTACGTCACGTGATTCACATAGGGAATTACACCATGTATGTCACGTGATTCACATAGAGAATTACACCGTGTATGTCATGTGATTCACATAGAGAATTACACCGTGTATGTCACATGATTCACATAGAGAATTACACCGTGTATGTCACGTGATTCACATAGGGAATTACACCATGTATGTCACATGATTCACATAGGGAATTACACCGTGTATGTCCCGTGATTCACATAGGGAATTACACCGTGTATGTCACGTGATTCACATAGAGAATTACACCGTGTATATCTGTTTTACAACTATTACTACCTACCTTTCACCATGTCACCATGTCATCCTGTCACCATGCCATATTGTTATTCTGTCACCCCCTCACCGTGTCCCACCTGTCACCTTTTCAGTCTTCCTACCTGCTAACCTGCCACCCTGTCACCCTTCCAACCTGTCACCCTTCCAACCTGTCACCCTGTCACTCTACCAACCTGTCACTATGTCAGTCTGTCAACCTGTCACCCTGCCAACCTGTCACCTTGCAACCCTGTCACCCTACCAACTTATCACCCTGTCATGGAGTATTTCTTTCCGACCAGTCTGTCACCCAACTAAGCCATCTCTGGTCTATCATCTCTGCCCAATATCCAACCTGCCCTCTCCCACCTCACCATCTCCCAGCTTCAGTCTGCATCTCACAATTTCACATTCAATCTGCCTACTCCATCTACAGTCCCCACCCCGAAGCTTATACCCCTTCAGGCTGTCACCCAGTGCTGTCAATCATTCATTCATCTCCGGGGTGTCACCACCTCTACATGCAATATGCCTACAGCGACACCCTGTGCCACATATCACGCTCTCCCCCCACACCTCCACACCCGCCCACCACACTTCCACACCTCCACACCCTCCCCCCACACCGCCACACCTCCTCACGCTCTCATACACCTCCACAATGTCACCCACACCAGAAGACTCTCCCCTCCCCCCAATTCCACACCCTTCCCCCATACCTGCACACCCGCCCGACACCTACACACTTCCCTCCCCCCCACCCTGCCACACCCTCTCCGCGTCTCCACACCTCCACACCCCTACGCCCCTACACGTCCACACCCTCTATCCATATGTCCACACCCTCCCTCACACCTCCATACCCCCACACTTCCACACCACCCCCACACGTCCACACCTTCTCCGCACCTACACACCCCTACACCTCCACACCCTCCATCCATACCTCCACACCCTCCCTCACACCTCCACACCCTCCCTCACACCTCCTCCCATCACCACACCCTTCCCCACACCATTCCCACGCGCTTTCCCTCTCAACCATCCCTCTACATGATCCCAGTCCCTAGCAGCCCTCACACCTTTCACTCCCACCCTCACCCACCCCCACCCTTCCCCGTCACCATCCCCTCACCGCCGTCACCACCCCTCCGGTGTCCCCGAGGCGCCATTTCGGCGTGGCACTGTGTACAGATCCATATTGGCAATCAATACTGTATCTTCAGTGAATGAAGAAACAAGTATCGCATCACATCGTTAACAAACGCGCCAACCAACAACACGACCTCCCCATCCACACCCCCAACCCCCCATCCCACCCTCACCCCCGACCACCAGACGCACCGCAGCAGATGCGGTGGGGTAGTACAGGTGCACCTGGGCCAGTGTTATTAATTAACTACCAGCCGCGATAGCCGAATCGGTAGAGCGAAGGATTCCCAGGCGGAAGGTCGGCAGTTCGATTCACATTCGAGTCAAACCAATGACTTACACACTTGAAACGTGTTGCTTCCTAGCCTGGCGCTCGGTGTTAATAGGATAGGACAACGACTGCTTGGCTTGGTGTCAGGATAATCTGACTTAGTGGGATTTTGGGTCATGGTGCTGGTGGCCTGATTTCCCAGTTGGGCAGCACGGTAAAATCACCATGAGTGCGCACTGTTACAAGTCGGTACCCGTCCTGATTTGACCTTAGATAATGCTATGATATAAAACAACAAAAACATATGCCTGACATTTGAAGTGAGATCTGGGAGACCATTGGAGTCGGTTCCCAGGGGGCGGGAAGCAGAGAATGCCCGGTTACAGGGGGCCTGCAGAGAATAAGGGGTGTTGAGAAGCATGAGGTGCCTGGACAGGAACACCGAAAACATTAGGGACTATTCTTTATTTATATTCACATAATAAATTATATAGCACATACAGGGGAAAACGGACTCGGTGGTTGAATGGGTAAGAGCGACCTCCAAAAACCAAACCAACTATTAATTGACCCACTTAGCTGTAAACCTTTAGGCGTGACCTATATCAGTGAGTGGCTCATCCGTCTCGGTGGTGGCACGAGTGGATTACCCGCGGGTCGAGTTAATGGGCCTACTCTGTCATGTCTACTGAGCACAGACCCTACTGGTGGAGTAGTCCAGTATCACCAGCTACCATTCATGTGGCGGTACACACGCTAGAAACATAAATTAGGCAGAGAGACTGTTACTGTGGCATGACACGACGTAACTCTGTGATGCTTAAAGCTGCATAGTGCCATCAAAGCCTCACATTTTCGAAACTAAAACACTTCATATCAAGATTCGATTCGAAATATCTAACTTAGAAAGTGGTACACTCATTACGCATTGGTTGCTGCATAGAAGGGCGTTCATGAGTCATTTGAATAAAACCCGTTACGTAATCATTCCTGCTGAGAGAGCTCTGAGGGGGAACTCATGGTATTTTACTCACATGGTTTGATGTTAATATCAGACAATAACTCAGCCTGTCATCAGCACCTGGATTTTATTGTTACTTTCCTACGGTTATTAACGGAGATTAGATGGTTGTAAGCACCTCCCCCCTCATATTGCCCCCCTCCCCCACCGCCCGTCCTGACCTCGTCCTAACCCTCCATTTTACCCTCACCGCCCCCGCCGTGCCTCCCGCCATAGCCCCCGCCGTGCCCTCCTCTGTGCATCCCCCCGTGCCTCCCTCTGCGCCTCCCTTCGCGCCTCCCGCTGTGCCTCCCGCCTTGCCTCCCGCCGTGCCGCCCTGCCCCCCTCTGTGCATCCCCCCGTGCAGCACTATAAACATTGCCCTGAGTGTGCACTGTCACAAGTCGGTGGACTTGGATATATGACCTTAGATGTTGCTAGGATGTAATATATATATATATATATATCTATTGAGTATATATGTGTGGAAATGAATAATTATAGCAGAACAAATACTCCGAACAAATACGACGCGGACGTTGAATCGGTAAAAGCGCAGGCTCACATTACAGTGCGGAAGGTCGGGAGTTCGAATCTCTTGTCACACTACCTTGCCTCGTGCTTGGCATTAATATGATTGGGCAAGAACTGGTTTCTTTAGTATCAGGATAGTGTGACATAGTGTGAGATCTTGTCATGATTATTAGGCAGTATTATAAAGTCCCCATGAGTGCGCACTGTATATACATATTTATGTATATACATCTTTATGTATATACATATTTATGTATAAATGTATTAATGCATATACATATTTATGTATATCTATATGTATTTATGTACGTATGTACATATATATGTATTTATGTATTCATGTGTATACATGTGTATATGTATTTATATATTTATGTATATATATGATATGTATTTATGTATATATGAATACACATATATATGTATAGACATATGTATGTATATACACATGTACGTGCGTATATGTATATATGTGTATATGTATATATATATGGGTGTGTATATATGTACATGCATATATATATATATATGTGTGTGTGGGTATATATGTATACATATATATATATATATATGAATATACTGGTCTGCAGTACAGGTTCCCAACTTAGCAACCACAGGTGTATCTGCACCCAACATCAGAAAGGACAGCGGATTCCTTTCCCTCAAGCTGCACCGGGTGTAAGGGGTGGCTGAAACCCGGAAGGCGATGGGTAGAGACGGAGAAGAGAGGTGGGTTTAGGTGTGGGTGTGGGTGTGGGTGTGAGTGTTGGTGTGGGTGTGAGTGTAGGTGTGTGTGTGTGGGGGCGGGGACCGCTCCCACCATAATCCAGCCATCGATAGGGGCCTTACCGTTCCGCTACAGTTCCCTCGGCCCGTTCGTCGCCTTATGCATTTAACGCGTTTAAATTCCACCAGGTGGCGGGCACCCCTGGCCGAGTTGTGGACGCACTGGCGGGTTGAATTGATCGGCTCATGGTATATAGAGAGATATGTGGTGGGGGGAGGAGGGAGACGGGGCGGGGGAGGATGGAGACGCCGCGGGGGAGGAGGGAGAGGGGGCGGGGCCGGGGGGGGGGGGGGGTTGCACCGGCGCAATGCGGCGGAGAGCCGGGAGCAAGGGCCACTTTCCTGGTGCTACTCGCTGTGGGGTTTGGTGACCGTCACCGTGTGTCTATGCACTTCGTCGAAGTTGCCACTGGTTGCCGGGCATCCAGGCCATGGTGTCCGGTGGGCCGGCACTCGGGTAGATGCGGTCCTGTCAGCTAACGGTTGTGAACCACTATTCACATGTATGTGATTGTCAGGGATGTATGTGATTGTCAGGGATTATGCGCATATAACTACGCGGCATCTTACTAACCCTCTCGACAACCACTGTCTCTGGCGGCAAAGTGCTGCTTCGACTTTGTTTTTTTATTTGTGTGCCTGTGGTATATATATATATTTTTTAACTGTATATTATATGTATATATATATGTACAATATGCCTAATATAAGTTTAAAAGTGAGTAGAATGACCATTGGCCCACGGTGTGGAGGAGCCGGGAAGTAGAGAATGCCCGCTCCGCAGTGAATATCATGGAGGTTAAGGAGGTTAGAGAGAAACATTGAGGGGCTGGCATTATTTATATCCACATAATACATTATATAGTACACACTATGCCTAATATATATGCATACTATGTGCAATATGATATGCACAATATATACACATATATAAAATATGCCCAATTCGTGTGTATGTTATGCATAATTTATAATTATAACGTGCTATTTATATGTATTATATGTGGAATAATACATATGATAATATATATTAGATACTTTAGATAATTTAGATAATATACATAATGTAATGCACCTACTTTACTTTAATTCAATTATTCGTGTTTACCCACTGTATTACTGTATGACCCCCAATAGCGCATGTTTACGTATTGTGCTGTGGGGGGGTGTTTTTATTTTTTATTTTTTTAATTTTTTTATTGAGGCTGTATTTATACTGTCCATAGCATATAAGCCCGGGTATTCAAGCTTGTTTTCAATGCTGGCCAGCTGTAGTGTTGGTGTTATCTTATCATACAGTATAGATGTTGATAAGGTATTTGATTGCCTGCAATTCTGTAGCAGATAGTTAGTTGGTTGGTACAGGTAGTAGCCTATGTTAGTTTTTTTTTATTTTCTTGGCATATATGTGTTATATTTTTTCTACTCTTACTATTAGACTAGCCTACTCCTATTTACATATCATAGGCTTGTATGTAGCTGTGTGGTGTTCTATCTGGCTACTTTTCGCATGGTTACCTTCCATTTGGGAGTCCCACTGGGTGTTGTTAAGCAAAGAAACAAAGAAACAAAAGAAACTGATAATATAACATATGTAATCTACATAACATATGTAATATACATAATATCGTCATGGGTGGATGAACATTGGAAATATTGCGCCTAGAGCGGGACTCGAACCCACATCTCTTTGCATTCCGGGCCAGTGTGCTAACCATTACACCACCTAAGCTCCATGATATCACCACACTACCCACGCCTACTTGTCTATGTGGTTACTTGCCTGAGAGGTCAATGCAGACCACTACAATATATATATAATACTCGATGCCCAGTCACAATTAATTGTCACTCAGTCAGAACTTTGTCACTCAGTTAGAACTCGTTACTCAGTCAGAATCCACCAAGTAAACTATTGGGCGGGCAATACTAACAAGATCACTACAGGTAATGGGCGGATTAAAATGTAATTTCTAATTTCTAAATAGTCAGTCTTGCGATTGACAAAAATGAGATTTCAGACAAACAACGCACTTGTAATATCCCGTCCTGATATGAACTAAGTTAGATGTTGCTAGGCCGTAAAACAACAACAGACAACCAAGAAAACACTTGTCACATCCTCGTTCCGCTGGTCAGGTTCGTCCACTTCTACACGTGAGAGGGAAAATAAAACATAGCACCAGGACATGCTGTGAGATGCGGATAAATAGATGATGTGGAAAATAGATAAAAGCAAAGGAAGAAGCCCTACCTGGTGATCTACCTGTAAAGAATGTTGCCGTAACCAAAGACACCGCGTGCACTGGCGGTCCAATCATACTGGCCAACATTTACGGAGTTCTTCAGCGCCACCCAGTTTACTTAATTTCCTAGTCATATACAGTCAAACCTCTGTAACCGACCACCTGCACAGATCCACCACTCCACTACATCGATCACTTTATTTTGGTCCCAAACGATCACCCATACAATACCATTGTAATGATAATAAACTCCCTAAACCGACCACCTCTCTAAATGGACCATTTAAAGCAGGTCCCATGGTCGGTTGATTTAGAGAAGTCTTACTGTAGTTGGTTATCCGAGGCATCATTGTTCGAGCTGAGCGCATCTAGTCGCAATAGTCGCAGCTGGTCGCCTCGTGCTGTGTCCCATCGCATCGCATCGCGTCGCATTAAATCGCATCGAACCACTTCAAATCGCATTGAGTCACATATAATTGTATCGAGTCACAGTTGCAGTGAGTCACAGCTAGTCCCAGCTTGTCGCTCGCAGCTAGTAGCCTCTAGTCGCAGCTAGTCGCAGCTAGTCGCCTCTAGTCGCAGCTAGGTGCATATATTCGCCTCTAGTCGCGGCTAATCGCCGCGATTCGCAGCCAGTCGCAGCGAGTCATGCAAGTCGCATCACATCGCACGTAATCATATATTGAGTTTATCAAGTCCCATCTAGTCTCAGCTCGTCGCATCCAGTAAAAACGGATCGAATCCCATCGTGTCACATCGGATTGTATCATGTCACATTAAGAATGTCTTAAATCGGAGACACACTAATGAGTACGGTGATAAATTAATGCTGTGTCTGCAGCAAGGGCCCATATTCACGACCAACACATTAGTGATATTTATTCTGCCCGTTTGGTTAGTCACACTTACACGCCAACATAGAATTTGGCACGAACATCTAAAATGGTCGGATTTGTGTAAACTGTCAGCAAATATGATGTCTGATGCAATTTTAAAGTGGTTAAATTTGTGTCAGATGACATCAAAAGTTAACTCACAAAACATAGCTAAAATGACAAGACAAAATGCAGTTCTAGTTTTCTTAGGAACTCTGAGATGTGTGTGTGTGATTTGATGTTGATAAACAGCTCTCAGGTGCTCTTCACATTAACATAAAGCCGGCGTAACGCCATCAAATCGACACTCTCAGTCTCAATGCGAATGTGCCTGAGCGTTAGTGGAAACTGACACCCAATGCACTCACAGGGTTATTCTCCCTTTGGTGAAAATGCATGAGTCAGTCAAGAGTGGCCGATGTAATGTGACATAGAGTGCTATGCATGTTGCCATTGCATTAATACTTGTGCTGGGTCTATTGCAATATATGACGTGGCACTTTGTCCAAATGAATGCTTCTCTGCTTGGACAAGACAATGGCATGTCAGAGACCTAAGACATGTGCAGAATAAATATCCAGCTTCCTTGGAATTATGACTAAATCCGAACATCCCGTCTCCACACCACATCGCCCATCATATACAAATGTAATTTCCTTTTCTGTGAGCAAATTCCCCGCATTCAATGTTGAGATTATAACCAACAGGCATGAGGTAAAATTGAAATTGCCGTTAGCTTATTAGTGTTGTCCATATTTAAATATAATTTATATATATATATTATATATATGCTGTATAAGAATGATCTAAGTATAATATCCTGGAATCTCCTTTTGGTTTCTCAGTACTCCCCTCAGTCATCGAGTACTGGAGCCCAGACTAGTCATCTACTGCTCCAGCCTAGTCAACCTCAGCTCCAGTCGTGGTGCCACCTCCAGCCTTCACACTGTAACGGTCACTCAGTGTACCGCTGACTTGTTGTTGTTGTTTTTTGGCAAGTGGCGTTTTCCCCCTGTAGCCAGAGTAATACAACTATTACCCACTATCACGTCTTCCTCTTGTTCATTATGTAGGTCAACATACTCCTCTTGTTCATTATGTAAGTCAACTATTATAATCTACTTTATTCTGGTTTGAATTAACTTTTAATGTACAGGGTTAAATTTGAAGATATTTGAAATGAAAACATGGACAATCAGTGTTGGCATGCATGTCAGAATGCTGGACGTCATAAGCTTCATGAGTGACATGGTCTATTAGATTAAGTTAATAGTTCCTCCATGATACAAAGAAACATGTAATAAGTGCTCTCGTACATAACTTGCATATGCAGGATCCAATCTAAATGAGTATTTTGCTTTAGAAATAAGTGAGTATGGCCTATGCTGCACACACGGCGTAAAGAAACCACCAATCAATCAATCAATGAATGGTTTAGAAATACATGGTTTCGTTGGCCTATGCTGTTTTCAGCAATCGAGGCGAATGACTGGCAAAATACTATTTGGTCAGATTGAATCTGGGGGAGGTGTCGGGAGGCATTAACAGATGTATAGAGAGGTTGGTTGGGGTACGGGGAGGATGTGGGAAGATGTGTAGCAGTATGGGAGGTGTGGGAAGGTGTGTGGAAGTGTGGGAAGTGTGTGGAAGTGTGGGAAGTGTGTGGAAGTGTGGGAAGTGTGTGGAAGTGTTGGAAGGTGTGTGGAAGTGTGGGAAGTGTGTGGAAGTGTTGGAAGGTGTGTGGGAAGTGTGTGGAAGTGTTGGAAGGTGTGTGGACGTGTGGAAAGTGTGTGGAAGTGTTGGAAGGTGTGTGGAAGTGTGGGAAGTGTGTGGAAGTGTTGGAAGGTGTGTGGGAAGTGTGTGGAAGTGTTGGAAGGTGTGTGGACGTGTGGAAAGTGTGTGGAAGTGTTGGAAGGTGTGTGGAAGTGTGGGAAGTGTGTGGAAGTGTTGGAAGGTGTGTGGAAGTTTGGGAAGTGTGTGGAAGTGTTGGAAGGTGTGTGGAAGTGTGAGAAGTGTGTGGAAGTGTTGGAAGGTGTGTGGAAGTGTGTGAAGTGTTGGAAGGTGTGTGGAAGTTTGGGAAGTGTGTGGAAGTGTTGGAAGGTGTGTGGAAGTTTGGGAAGTGTGTGGAAGTGTTGGAAGGTGTGTGGAAGTGTGGGAAGTGTGTGGAAGTGTTGGAAGGTGTGAGGAAGTGTGGGAAGTGTGTGAAAGTGTTGGAACGTGTGTGGAAGTGTGGGAAGTGTGTGGAAGTATTGGAAGGTGTGTGGAAGTGTGAGAAGTGTGTGGAAGTGTTGGAAGGTGTAAGGAAGTGTGAGAAGTGTGTGGAAGTGTTGGAAGGTGTAAGGAAGTGTGGGAATGTGTAGGTAAGTGTGTGAGCGTGTGGAAGGTGTGGAAGTGTGTATGAAGTGTGTGTTGATGTGTAGGGGTGCGCGGGGAGGTGGGGGTAGGTGTTTGAAAGTTTGTTGAGGTGTGTTGAGGTGTGTGGTGGAGGTGTCGGGAGACGTGTGGAGGTGTGTGTGGACGTGAGGGCTTCGCGAGGCGTGCTGGAGGGTTATGGAGGTGTGTGGATGTGTGTGGTTATGTGTGGATGTGTGTGGAATGGTGGGCCCCAGGAGGAGGGGTGGAGACTGGTAGGCGGGGGTTTACCGGTGGGGATGGCCGGCCAATAGAATGTAGACTTTGTCTGGCCCAGTCCTAATGGGGTCGGTTGAGGTTACATTCTCTGTTCAGTGAAAAAAGCGCCGCTCTGATAATCCAAGAGGAATGGGGACCACATGGAAAGGAAAGTAGCTATTTACGACCGCTGCCTTATCGACACAGGGAACAGTCCACCAGCCAGACAACATTCATTTGTGAAAGTATATAAGCATGTAATTAGTTACATATTTAGTTATTGAAATATGTGAGCATTTTATGTATATATATATATATATATATGTATATATATATATATACATATATAGGGAACAACGCACCAGCCAGACAACATGCATTTGTAGAAGTAGAGAAACATGTACTTGATCTTATACAAATTGAGCAGCTCATTAATATCACTCGTGTAACATGAAAATCAAAGTCACATCCAGACCTTAAATGTTGCTAGGCCTAAAGGAAGAACTGTATTATATATAAATATAATGTGAGTAAGTATACAAGTGTAGTAGTTTGCACTGACCTTTCAGACAAGTAACCACATAGACAGGTAGGCGTGGGTAGTGTGGTGATATCAGGGAGCCTAGGTGGTATAATTATTAACACACTGGCCCAGAATGCAAAGATATGTGTGTTCGAGTCCCGATCTGGGCACAATATTTCCCATTTTCATTACCCCCACGATACATATATGATATTATTTGGAATATTTCTGGGGAAAAGTCACTAACAAACTTATGTAGCAACCTTGATTAAAATACTTATTGGGCAGAACATAACATTAACAGTGGTCTTATCATCATTTCTACTGGAAATATTGTAATTGCATTGCCATTTACTTATATGCATTCTTTTTTGGTAGATGTGATATGGAGATACTCTATAAGGTCTGTTAGTTAGCTTAGAATTTCATTTCATATCGTGTGTGATATTCTAAGTAAACTTCTTATATATTGTGTATGCGTGTATCATCGAATTCTGTTCAATAAACATACCTTTATATAGTTTCCCCAAAATGTGTAACTTAGTACCCTGACTTTAAACGATGCCAAACATCACACAATATCATAATCATCATCATCATCATCATCATCATCAATCCCTTAAGCGTGAGGGTCTTTGGGGCACCACATATGACTTTGCAACTAGTTTTCTCCAATCTGCCCTGTTCTCGCTGCCCTCTGGGACTTGCCAAACTCCAGGCCTGTTCATTCCCTCATATTGTCTTCCCACATCTTACTTTGTCCGCCATCTTTCTTTTCCCCTTTCAATATATTTTCAATATTATATAAGGTTTGCAATGCAGATAAGAATATATTACAGAGACAGAGTTTAAAATCCAATCCTATCGACAAACAAGCTATGATTGCAATTGAAGTAGCCTTTATACTCAAACCCTTTCTGATATGATCTTGGATGTAGCCAGGACATAAAGCCCCAACAAGCATTCTTACTCAAACTCGTCCTTACACATCAGCAGGGAGTGCTTTGCGGCTGTCTGTAATTGAGAAAAAAATGACCGAGCGTATATTACGATGGGCACAGACAGTTTACTAATGTCCTCAGGGCTGAGTGTTGCGCCCAGACAGGAGTGTACCAGATGACCCTGTAATGTACTGCAGATTCCGTTGTACTAAGTATTCCTCGATCATTCCCACCATTGATAACCAACGCTGACTACTCTACTTGAGGTCAAACTGATTTGTACCCCAATAAAAATACAAATAATGTATTACAAAACACAACAATCACACATCTACTCTTCCTCCTGCTTTCCCTTTGATATATTTGACTCAGTCATCTTATTTTCCATGACTGTGTCAGGTTGGTTTCTGTGCGCAGCGTGGGTATTTGCTTAACACACTGCCCCCGAGTGGCCGTGTAGTTGTACTAAGGGGTACTTTGCTGCGTTGAGAGTGAAGGCCAGTGTAGCCTGGCACACCGGTAACCAGCGACGGTAACCAGCGCGGGCCACACCTGCCGATAACCAGCCCAACCACACCCGTCGGTACCCAGCCCAGCCACACCTGCCGATAACCAGCCCAACCACACCCGCTGATAACCAGCCGGGCCACATCCGCTGGTAACCAGCCCAGCCACACCTGCCGATAATCAGCCCAACCACACCTGCCGGTAACCAGCCCAGCCACAACCCCTGATAACCAGCTGGGCCACACCGGCCAGTAACCAGCCCAGCCACACCCGCTGATAACCAGCCGGGCCACACCCGCCGATAATCATCCCAACCACACCCGCTGATAACCAGCCGGGCAACACCTGCTGATAACCATCCCAACGACACCCGCTGATAACCAGCCGGGCAACACCTGCCGATAACCATCCCAATGACACCCGCTGATAACCAGCCGGGCCACATCCGCTGGTAACCAGCCCAACGACACCCGCCAATAACCAGCCCAACCACACCCACCGATAACCAGCCGAGCCACACCCGCTGGTAACCAGCCCAGCCACACCCACCGATAACCAGCCGGCCACACGCGCCGGTAACCGGCCGGGCCACACCCGCCGATAACCAGCCGGGCCACACGCGCCGATAACCAGCCCAGCCACACCCGCTGTGAAGGAGACCTCTCACCTGGCGGTAATTGCTACTAGGCACTTACTTCTGAAGGCCCCAGGTCCTGGATCCCCCCATCCCTAGCCCCACCCACATCCCGCTCCCCTGTCCCTGTTTTCACTTCCCGTCCCCCGCCTCCCCGCGCCCCGCGCCCCCCGCCCCCCCCCCCCCCCCCCCCCCCTCACCGCCCCCCGTACCCCGCCTACCCGCCCCCCTCCCCGCTCCCCGCTCCCCGCTCACCGCTCACCGCTCCCCGCTCACCGCCCCCCCGCGCCCCGCGCCCCGCCCGCAACTTTGACTCAACGCCCGAGAATCGGTAAGACCCACGTGTGTGCGATTTGGCGCCTGCACCTTGGAGTAATAGTAGTAATTAAAGTTGTATAGTCCGATGGTTTTGTGTTTATGCCATTTTCTAAGATAAACACATTACATTGATCATTACGCTATTACTTTGAAGTAACTTATGTTTTAAATGGCTAACTTCGGAGGTACTTGAGATGAAAAAAAGCACATAATTTTAACGAACATGTCAACATCTGACACTGTATATTTTAAAAGCAACATCTTATATTAAATGAGCTTAGTACTAGCTGCCCCTTCCATACAGGAAGTAATGCTTAATAAGTGCACTGACGTCTAACATTCATAGGTAGAATTAAACTTAGGTATGTGTTTTGGTTTTGGTTTTGATAAATTGATGCGTTCATCACACTCTACCATTTAAAAAAAATGTGTGTACTACAAGGGGTCACGTGACTGGCCACGAGTGGGCGGGCACCTGTTGGTTCTTCCCGCCTCCTCCTCCGCCCTTTACTCTTCCCTAGATGCAGAGTATTTAGCTGGCAGAGACAGTCCCGCCTCGTGGCGTATGTTATGCGTGTCCCCTAATTGTACCCGCAGTGGGCGTGGCCTAATCCCAGCGTTGTAACCATGGCAACTAACATTACTCAGTTTCACATTTGTGGTTTATTCTTTTGTATCGTTCTTACCGGGGTTAGGAGGGCCACTATTTGAACTGGACGTGACCTAGTTACAAATGACCTAGTTACAAATGACCTAGTTACAATCCCAGTCAAATTCTCTTCTGCCACCATGTATACACCATATATGTGCACTTCACAGCACATACGGCTCAGTGTCAGGATAATGTAACTGAGTAGGATATCAGGTCATGGTGCTGGCGGTCTGGTCTCCCAGTGGGGCAGCACTATAAAGTCGCCATGAGTGTGCACTGTTACAAGTCGGTACCCGTTTTGATATCACCTTAGATATTGTTAGGACGTAAAACAACAACAAACAAACATCCCAGCACTGGTAGTAATAACAGTAATTGATCCGCTGGGGGGGGGGGGGCGCGGAATGAGCGCGAGTTCTGCTAATAGTGAGTTATGCTGCGGGCATAACTCACATTCTCCCGTCAATGCAGGTATGTTCAGCCAGCGGAGAACGCGGCCTACGATCTGTAACCGGATCCTTCATCCGCCGATGAGATCTGCGCTTCCGGTGTTTTATTAGTCAGCAGGCGTGGCATGCTGATATTTACAAGTGTAGATACAATCCTTAGCTATCCCAAAGCGTTCCTTGTTAGTTTATAAGAAGTGCCACCCTGCGCAGCTCGAGTCTTATTAGTCAGCAGGAGTGGCATGCTGGTATTTACAAGTGTAGATACAACACTTAGCTAGACCAAAGAGTTCCTTGTTAGTTCATAAGAAGCGCCACTCTCCACAGTTCAGTATTATTAGTCGGTTGGTTTGGTTGGTTTGTTGTTGTTTTACGTCCTAGCAACATCTAAGGTCATATCAGGACGGGGCTTATTAGTCAGCAGGTGTGGTGAGTTGCTGGTATTTACTAACAATGTTACTCAGTATCCAGATGCTAAAGATTTGTTCGTTAGTTTATATTGTTTGTTTGTTGTTGTCTTACGTCCTAGCAACATCCAAGGTTATATCAGAACGGGTAGCGACTTGTGACAGTGTGCACTAATGGCGACTTTATAGTGCTGCCCCACTGGGAAACCAGGCTACTGGCACCATGAACTGATATCCCACTCAGTCACATTATCCTGACACTGAGCCAACCAGTCCTTGCCCTATCCTAATAATGCCGAGCACCAGGCTAGGAAGCGACAAGTATCAATTTGTAAGTCATTGGTTTGACTCAACCAGGATTCGAACCCAGAAACTCATGGATTCTGATCTCCCGATCTCCCAAAACAGGAGAGGGATGCTCTACTCATCCGGCCACCCCGTCTGGTCGTTAGTTTATAAGAATGGTCACTGTGCGCATCTCCAATATTATTAGTCAGCAGGTGTGGCATGCCAGTATTTCACTGTCGATACTATCCAGTATAAAATTGTTATATGCCAACAGAATTTCTTTTTAGTTCATTGGAAGTGTCACTATGCGCAGCGTCAGTGGCAAGCTGTTAGTATTAATAGCATCGTCATGGTTTCGGCGGCATGGTATCCCACTAAGGCAGCACTATACACTCGCTAGGAATGCGTACTTTGACAAGTTGGGACCGGTCCTGATGTGACCTTACATGTTACTAGGACCATAAGGCCCCCCAGATAAATGAAGCCAATCATGTATGTGTTATGATATTAGCATCATCGAAGCCATGCTACATAATTCCAACAAAAATGTGTATTTAACCAATAGTATGTGATTACGGATCATGCCTATTACTTACTTCACTACCTGTACAGAGTAATTCTTTCTCATCAATAATATTATTGTATGGGGTGATGAAAATGGGAAATATTGACTCAACCCACATCTCTTTGCATGCCTGGCCAGTGTGCTAACCTTTAGACCGCCTAGGCTCCCTGATCTCAACACCCTACCCGCCTGTCTATGTGGCTCCTTGCCTGAAAGGTCAGTGCAGACTACTAAAATAGTTATACTAATTAGCCCTTTTTCTTAATGTTCCTGGAATGTTGTTTTTTGTGTGTGTGTTTGCGCATGCAATAGATGATTTCCACCACCAATCTGCATTAGGATGGCAGTGGTGAGAACTAATGTGGGTAACAGCTCACTGTAAATCATACTCATCGGGAACAACCCATATAGAAGATTTCCCCCACCAACCTGCCCTCTGATGGCAGTGATAAGAACTAATGTTGTGGGTAACAGCCCAATATCAAAGACCCTATAATACTAAGACGGCTCACTCCCTATCTCTCCAATGGTAATGTAAATTTTGCAGTGCCACCTTGTGGTGGGTTTGATCAGCCGGCTGCTGGTTGGTGTTTCACATGTAAACACATACAATTATATTATACATGAGATAGGTAAGTATGAATACACATCAATATGAAATTCCTATGAACAAATACACATCATCATCAGCATCAGCATCAGCATCGCCATCATCACCCATCTTTCACATTCATATATACATTTATACATATAATATAGCACCTGTTTAACCAAGAGAACAGCCAGCGCACCAAGTGGTGGGTTTGATCATTTTGATTACACAGTGCAGGCTGAGTGAGCCGTCTTAGTATTATAGGGTCTTTGCCAATATGTATGCTCCACTGACAAGGCCTGTGATTGGACGTATTTCACAACAGAGATTTCCTGTACATTAGTCCATAAATCTCCCCTCTCCCCTGTAATCCCTACCTCCACCCATTGAACCTTTTTGATATTGAGGGCCATGACCTCTGTTGACCTTTACGGGTGCGTGACCTTGGCACCGTAAATGTGCTGGTCTGTAAAAAAAGGACAGACATTTTGAACTGATACTTTGGTGCATTGATCAGAGAGAGTAGTGTGTATAAAAGTCCAATCCAGTTTATATTTAGCTACAACAATCCAGCTATGAGAGCGAAGTCTTGTGGTATTCTCTATGGCGGAGTGGTTAGAGTGGCTGACTGTTTTCTAGGTCTGACTCCTAATCTGAAGGGGTCGGTGGTTCGATTCCCCTTGCCATCACGTCTGCCAATTTGGATTTCCACTCCTGTGTATAACTTAGAACGTCCACAGTTGGCAGTTGTTCCCATACCATGTCTATGTGGTGTGGGAGGTTAAACATCCATTGGGCCGGTAAAAATGTAGGCTTTGGCTTTCTATCGACCAACTATATAATGGTGAAAACAAGACTATTCAGACTTATCCATGATATGCAGTATAAATCTTCAAGAACCCCCCCCCCCTTCCCCCACAAAAAAAAGAAAGTCAACCTGGGGTAACAAAGGCAGGCAGCTCAAAAATATAAATTCAATCGGACTAGAATATGCCTAGACTGAGTAAGCATTGCAGGCTCCTGATCAGGTTGTTTATCTGGTAGTAAAACGACCTGGTCCATCAATCTCCATCTTGCTGACAATACATAATGAGGTCGGCATTAAGGCTGACACATGACAGGTAATGGTAACCCCCACCAGTGGCTTCGCTTTAGAACAATGTCACTGACGTATAAGTGAAAAGAGCCACGTCTTACCAACAATCCATGGCCAATTCGGACCCAGTATAAATGTATAAATGACGAATTAGTTGAGCGTCCGTCTCCTGTCTTGGGAGATCAGTGGATCCAAACTTATGGGTTCGTGGGTTCGAACCCTGGTCGAGTTAAAGCAATGACTTAAAAAAAATTGATACTTGTCGCTCCCTAGCCAGGTGCTTGACATTATTAGGATAGGGAAAGGACTGGTTGGCTCAGTGTCAGGATAA
Source organism: Branchipolynoe longqiensis (assembly GCA_030323885.1). Classification (NCBI taxonomy): domain Eukaryota; kingdom Metazoa; phylum Annelida; class Polychaeta; order Phyllodocida; family Polynoidae; genus Branchipolynoe; species Branchipolynoe longqiensis. Next base: position 16,139,413 of record CM059192.1, on the reverse strand, counting down.
TGTGACTGAGTGGGATAGCAGGTCATGGTACTGGTGGCCTGCTCTCGCAGTGGGGAAGCACTATAAAGTCGGGATGAGTGCACACTGTCACAAGTCGGTACCTGTCCTGATATGACCATATATGTTGCTAGGACGTAAAACAACAACAACCAAACAAACGAAGGTCATATCTTACCAAGCATTTATAATATATAGTAAAACCTCTCTAAATCGACCGACCATGGGACCGACTTTAAATGGTCCATTTAGGGAGGTGGTCGTTTTAGAGAGGTTTTTTTATCATTACAATGGTATTATATGGGCGATCGTTTGGGACCCAAATAAAGTGATCGATATAGGGGAGTGGTCGATCTGTGGAGGTTGTCGGTTAGAGAAGTGTTACTGTACATGATACAGTATACATGTAAAGCTGAGGCTGGTCGCATTTTACTAATCATTCATGGCCCCTGGGATCCAGCATAGACATCTAGGTGATAAAGGCCAAGTCTTGCCAACCATCAATGGTATATAACAGCCAGAATAAACGGATGGCTGAACAGAAGCACGTCTTACTAGATATTCATGGTTTCTAAAATCTAATTTAAACGTGACGAAAGCCACGTCTTACCAAACCTTAATCGTTGATTCCACATAGGATTCATTTCTAACAATTAAATGCACAACGAAATGCGAAGAGAGTCCTCACTAATAGGTGGAGGTGGAGGTGGAGGGGGCGGGGGAAATGAGAGGATGGGGAAAGGGAGGAAGAGGAGAGGGAGGGGAGGGGTACACTAGTACAAATCAATACCACTTATGGTACGAGATCAAATGTTACCATCATAGTTCCGAAAAAGGTAGTATATACACCCAGTCAAAAATAGTGAAATGCCGACACCATTTTAACACTCCTCCCCACCCACCCTGTAATTGTACAATGATTTAAATGAAACCTAATGTGAACCAGTTTCCATCGTACACGTCACACCATCATCGTACACACCATGCTAATGTGTATACTCCCGGTTGAATAAGGCGTGTAGTTGGTTACCCTGTCGGAGGGTGCTAATTGGAGCCATCCGGAGCGTGTATCAGGATAAACTGTGTCTGTGAGAGTTCTGGATGACACAAGGGTGCGGGGAGCGGGGTGGGGGGGGGGGGGAGGTTCTTTCGGTGTAGACTGAATACGGCTGTGGGTTCGGTGGATATAGAAGTTCCTCATCTCCGGAGTGGTTGGCTCAGTGTCAGGATAATGTGACTGAGAGGGATATCGGATCATGGTGCTGCCAACCTGGTCTCCCAGTGGGGCAGTACTATTAAGTGGCCATGATAAACTACTAACACATAATGTAACCTAGACAAACAGATGACTAACACAAACTATATTAAAAGTCGGATTTTGCACTGTTTGCAATCCACAAACAGATACAAGCCATAAACAACTAGCAAGAAATTCACAATTACTGTTAAAAACAAAATTCAAGCGATTTAAATCAAATGGGATTAGTGCTGCCCAGCAGAGAAAAGAAGTGTTAACACACTTATCCGCCATGAGCAGGGTAAATGAATTCATCACTAAGAAAGACAACAGAGTGAAAAGAAAAGTGTGCACTGTCACAAGTCGGTACCGTCTTGATTTGACCTTAGATGTTGCCAGGATGTAAAACTCCGAACGCAACAACCAAATCCTCACCCCCCCCCCCCCCCCCACCCGTCCTTCCTCATATTTTGAACAGTCACACCTCCCATCATGCCACGCGTGAAGCAAGAGGGCGGAAGTGATGATTCCCAGTAGAAGCTGCCGACGGTGTGGGGCGGGGGTGGGGGTTCTCGGTGCTGTATGCTCACCGATGCCGCTAGGAGGCGCGGGGCAAAGTTACTGACTGACCTTCACCTTCAGCTCTGCCGGGCGTGTGTTTTTCTCCCGGGTAGGGCTCTAATGAAGAGCCATGAGGAGCAGCGATGGATCCTCACCCATCTCGCCCTGCCCCCACACATCACCCCCCTCTCCCACTGCCCCCTGCACACCGCCCCCCACCGCCTCACACTGCCCCCACCGCCTCACACCGCCCCCACCGCATCACACCGCCCCCACCGCCCCCACCGCCTCACACCGCCCCCACCGCCTCACACCGCCCCCACCGCCTCACACCGCCCCCACTGCCTCACACTGCCCCCACCGCCTCACACCGCCCCCCCACCGCCTCACACTGCCCCCACCGCCTCACACCGCCCCCCACCGCCTCACACTGCCCCCACCGCCTCACACCGCCCCCACCGCCTCACACTGCCCCCACCGCCTCACACCGCCCCCACCGCCTCACACCGCCCCCACCGCCTCACACTGCCCCCACCGCCTCACACCGCCCCCACCGCCTCACACCGCCCCCACCCGCCTCACACCGCCCCCACCGCCTCACACCGCCCCCACCGCCTCACACTGGCCCACAACACCGTACACCGCTCCCACACCGACCCATGCCGCCCCACACCACCCCCTACCGCCCCACGCCGTCCCACTCCGTCCCACACCGCCCAACGCTGCCCCACGCTGCCTCACACCGCCCTATCACAACACGCCCTACCACAACACTGCCGCACCACAACACCGCCAAACCAGCACACCACCAGGCTATAAAACCACCACACTATCACACACCCTGCCACCACATTATTACACTACCATACCACGACACCACACAATGACCCCGCCACATTATTATACCACACCATACTAAACCACCTACAATCACACCACCCTACAATCACACCACCCTACAATCACACCACCCTACAACGACACCACCACAACATGCGCTCTTACCAAGCCCACCTCTCTCCTTACACCACATCACGCACTCTAAACCCCCTCCCCAAACAAAAAGAAACAACACCAACAACAAACAATAACAAAAACACCAAAGAAACAGCCTCCAAACAATGCGGTTGCAGCTTCTGACTTCCGTCCAGAACACCGAGGCGCTGCTCTGTCGTCCATATCGCGGACACATCTATCCCCATTAAATGGTAGTTTATCTCCACTTTAGCCTCCCCAGTCTTGGACCCAGTGCACCTTGCCTGTACGCATCAGTTTCCAACCTTCTTTTTTTTGTGGGTTATGGTGTATTTATCCTGCCCAACTGACTTGTTTTCACCGCTAGACAATACTAGTCTCATGGTTCCCCTTGTTTTATTACTTTCACTTGCTGTGTAGCTATTTACTGCATGCATTCTTTTTCTGTTTCTAAGTATTCTTCCACATCTCCCCACCCTATGTGATTCTGTTAGTTCTACAATTGGTTAGTTGTTTGGTTACCAATAGTTATTTTCCCAGACTGCCTTAGTGGTGATTAGTTTTGGTTTAAAGTTTAAAGTTTACCTCCTGAGTATATCAGGCCTAGCATGTTTACCTTCTAAAGGCCCGGTCACATACATGTTAGTGAATGTAGTTGAATGTAGTGGATACTAACCTAGTTGAACGTAGTTGAACGTAGTTGAACATAGTTGAACGTAGTTGAACGTACAGGCATCTGTACTTCTCTGTGATAAGAACGTGATAAGAACGAATGAGTGTGTGCCGTGAGTTCCGATTTAAGCTTTGGACATGTTCAAAAGAGAGGTACTTTTGAGGCAGACATAGCCTCTGTGATGATAACATACTCTAGCGTACTGTAGCATACTGTAGCATACTGTAGGATACTCTAGCATACTTCTTACTGTACTCTAGCATAGTTTAGTGTACTCTAGCATACTCTAGCATACTTTGACCTGCACAAAACTTTGGCCGTTCTGCCATGGTCACATAGCCATTAGTGGACGAAGTTGAACATAGTTGAATGTAGTGGAGGGTTGCATAGTTGACGTAACGTATTTATCCATACTATTAGGTGGGCGATCAGCCAAATCCTGCGTACCTTAACGTAGTTTAACGTTGTGATAGTACGTTTCACCCACGTTAATCTATCCTACGTTCAACTACGTTCACTAATGTGTATGTGACCAGAGCTTTATACCCCTGTCACACTACGACGTAACGAGCCAACGTGAGCCTAACATGGTCATTTTTCGTCATTACGTTGACGTACGTTGGGTTACATTATGATGACGTCAGAATGACGTTAGACTGACATCGAGCTACGGCATGTTACGTGGTGTTACGTCGGCACGGGTCAAAGTTTTGAACCTGTTCAAAACTTTTGACGTAACTAGAACGTAAGGGTTTACATTCGCCGTAAGTTCTGTACACGTTCGGCGAACGTCAATGATGTTAAATGGACGTTAGTCAAACGCTGGTCACTACATTGCACTATGTTGCACTACGTTGACCCACATTAAAGCCAGTGGAAAAGTGCAGTCCGTGTAGTGAAACCGTCGGGATAACATATGCCTAACGTATGTCCAACATACGTTTAGCATTTTGCCACCGTTGCATGACGTAAGTAACGTAAGGTAACATAAAGCAATGTAGTTCTGGCGATGGAATAACGTACATAATGTTCCCTGAGCGTAATTCCGTTGTCCTCTCTTGTTGAATGACGCCATCACTATGCTTTACCGCCGTTACTCTCTCGTCCACTACGCTGCATCCACGTTCAACTTGTGCCCAAATTTGCATACTACGCCGAGAAGTTCAACGTTCTTCACGTTCTCCCTATGCTGACGTCATTACGTCATAGTGTGACAGGGCCATTAGAGGCTGTTGGCTGGTGGATTCCTGGTGGCGGGTACAACCGCACGCTTAGCTGGGAGCCTCTACCCCACACCTACCGGACACGGTGGTCGAATCAGTAAAGCATATGCCTCCCGTGCGGGAGGTCGGGAGTTCGTATCCCAGCCGAGTCAAACCAATGGCTTATCAAATTTATACTCATCGCTTCCTAGTCTGGCGCAGAGTATTAATAGGATATGACAGGGATTGGTTAGCGCTGTATCATGATAATGTGACTGTGTGGGATATAAGGTCATGGTGCCGGTGGCCTGGTCTCCCAGTAGGACAGCACTATAAATTCGCTCGCCGTGTGTGTGCACTGTCACAAGTCGGTCCCCACCTGATGAGACCTTAGATGTTGCCAGCATGTACAACCCCCAACAAACAATCGTTATTCACTAGCTTAATCATCATTTCACATTCGTGTAAATAATTTTCAGTGCCAATAGCTGCAAGATCAGTTTCTGGATACGAATGATAAAACGTGTTATTCTGAAGCATACTGATATGCCCCATCCACCCTCATGCCTCGCGAAAAAGTATGCCCCCAAAAACTATTGCAAGACACCACCAGCAAGACACGGCGCCTCATTTGTAAGCATGCCTCCATCTTTGTTGAGCTTCACCAAGAGACAGCGCGTACACATGGTGTCGCTTCGTTTGTCTGTCCTGCTCTTTAAACAAATAAAACAAATACAATAAATCAAACAAATAAAACAAATAAAACAAATAAAACAAATAAAACAAATAACAGAAAATGTCGGTGAGCCCCTTCCTCCCCCAGCGCGCCCAGTCGGTTCGTGAACACGGTACTTGGCAATAACAGATGTGTTTTTGAGGAGAGCAGAGAACCGTTATAATCCACCTGTGTGAGATTTGTGTTGTTGTTCCTCCTTAACTCCACTCCCCTCACAATTTAATTCACCACAGGGGGACAATATGGGGAGTTTCGCGAAGTATGTTTGTTGATTCAGGCTTGAGGAGGTTAGGTCCCTCTTTTACCATCCCCCACGATCCCCCCCCCCCCTCCCTCTCCCACTCTCACCCCTCATCGGGCCCTGAAAATGGCTAAAGAAATTCAAAATTATGTTCTGTTGTTAGCAATTACTTAGGATTCAGTCAAAGTCATGCATGGCGTGGCATTCATAGACTAAGTAAAAACTGGAGTCAACCAGTATCACTGAACACATTTAAAAAGAAAACACAACATAGATTGAAGTTAACCAGAATCACCGAACACAATAATAATTAAAAGAGTTCAGGCGCAAAACCACGTAAACACCAATCCAAAAATTGAATTAAAATAACAGATTTTTACCTCGAGGTAATTTTAATTCTCGCAAATTCCACTTTTTGTTATAATGAAATTATTATGGAGCAATGAACAAAAGAATAGGAATGTAACAACATTAATTGTTTGATGGTTTGATTTCAATGTTTATCTCTATTTTTGGATTGGTGTTTACGTGGTTTTGCGCCTGAATTCTTCAACATTTCTAAAGGAAAATAGAACATATATTGGAGGTTCCCAGTATCAATGAACACATTTTTTTTTAAACAGAAAAGAGTAAAAACCAAGGAGCAATCAAATAATAATGCATATCTAACACTTAAAAACTAACCATGAATAACGATAATTAATAGTCATTATTAAATTTAGGAAATGCATTACTATTAGAACAAAGGAATTGCTTGTACCCTGACAGAGCACAGCGAATTGGAAAAAATACACTATTTGCAAATAAAACAACTTCTAAAGTTATCTCTTATTATTATTGATTAATTAAATAAATACAATAAACATCTGACACCATCACTGACATAACACAACAATGTGGAAGCTTTATGTAAGGCATGAACTACTGTCGACCAAAATGTAATGTCCACAGGCACCACCTAGTGGTTAGATTGACAGGGCGAACCAACTCAGCCCGAACACTAAGCCGCTGTTATCTTATCTCTACAGGAACATACTGCCCCCCTCCCGCTCTCAGCCACTGTTATCCTGCGAACCTTTTTGTCTGTGCTGGCGTTGGAGTGAGTTGTGGTAGAGGAAATGTGGGTGAGGGAGTGGGGAGGAGGGCAGGAGCAGGAGTAGCTCTGCGTCTAAGTCCTGAGCACTGAGCTGCTCCCTCGTCTCTGACCGAGTGCTCCGAGTTACTAGGAATCCTTGCACTGCATAGCACCGACTTTCTCACCCATATCATGGCCTTCACCCCCCCCCCCTCCCCCCCCCCCCCACATCTCCATCTCCCTCTCCCACTCATCAATCCCCTCCAACTCCCTCTCTCCCTTCGTTGTTCCCCCCTACCCACTCCCACACTGCTGCCCTACTGTGGCGACCCAGGTTAACCAGACTCAAAACAATTCACCAATCCCTAGTTGTGGAATTAAGTGATTAACTGACAACCCTACCACTTGAATGCACGATTAAGTCTACCTCTTCCATCCTCGGCAGATATGTAGTTTCCATCACATATATGAAGTGTAATATATATATATATCGTATCTATTATAATATAATTTTATATTGAATGAATTATCATAATTATATATAACATTATTTATAGAGTATTTACATTATACATATCCCCGCTCCAACCAACAACCAACCAACCAACAACCGTCCTGATATGACCTTAGATGTTGCTAGGTAAAACAACAACAACACAGAACGAACAAACCAACCAACATTATACATAGGTTTTGTAATATATATGTGATGAATTGTAATATATATGTCTGTTGTTTAAAAATTATATAAGTATATAAATACAAATCGTCTGTACCTTACATACCATCCAATCCGGCCTGTCTGTATCCCACTGAACATCATCTCCAACTATAACTTGTTGTTCCGCCAAAGTGTGCCCATCTATCTATCCACGCCCGACTGCCTGTCTCAAGTCTCACCACACACAATTGTAGTCAACCTTTGTAAATCCAAGTAATGTGTTCCTATTAACTATATTAAAATAGCGAGATTGTCGGATAAAATGTGTTGTGCATAGATGGGAATGAAGAACACAATGACAATAATGGAAATGTAAAATAACTGCAAAAAAAGAAGAAAACAAAAAGGAACGAAAAAAAAGGATATGACCTGAATATAGCGGAATAGTTTTACATACATGTAATGGGGGTTTTAATGTTTAACTCAGTCACTACTCATAGTCATATGATATACTGTAGGCTCATATCAGATGGTTGTTGTCTTCTGCATACACCCTGACGGAGGCATTGTTGTTTATGGGGGTTTTACGTCCTGGCCACATCTAATGTCATATCAGGGCAGTGTGCGGGTCAGATAGTGCGATTTCCATGTAATAAGGAGATAATGAAACTTGGCTCAATCCATTCTGTCCGATAGCGGCAAAGCCGGATTAACCATTATAGTCGGATTAATGAAGAATGACTTTATTGGGCATGCGTCCAAAATGACAACTTCTTGCCTCCGCTTTGGAGAACGTGTCTATTCAAATTGGGGCCATTCACCTATTGAAATGACAGCTTAGAGTGTGCGCCTTGCAGCAGCTGTCTAGCCAGACCCTTGGCCAAACAGAGGGTGCTATACCCCCCCCCCCCCCACACACACACACACGCACACCCATCTACTCACACAGACACACACACACACACACACCGCTACCCGTGTGCCGAGTAGATAACCCACTTCCATTCACCGGTTTCCGACGTGAGGTCAGTGATCACCGTTGCAGATGTTGGTGATGAGAGGCATATAGCACTGGTGTCGAGGCGGTGGAGACTCGCCCATCTAACAGCTTACCAACCCTGCTTACCCCGGCCTGCCACGGGGGCGCCGCCCGGACAGAGCACCGCCCGGCCCCCGCCTCCCGTCCCCCGTAGCCCACTGTCCGCAGCCTGCTCCCCGCCCACCGCAGCCCGCCTCCCGCCGGCCGCCTCCGGCCGCCCGCCGCCCGCCTCCGGCCACCCTCCGCCCACGGCCCGCCAAGGGAAAACGCCACACTGTTGGGGTTGCAGTGTTGTAAATGCTCGGTGGTGACGCTAGTATCTGCATAATCTGCTGGGAACGAGTGCTTACCCTGCATAGGTGGGTGATAGATGATAATGACATGATCATATCTGTTATTTATATTCACATAATAAACTATGCATGTACACACCGCGTTCTGAACCTGCTAAGAAGTAAGATACACCCTGCCCATATACCCCCCCCCCCCCCATTACCGCCCACTCATCATGTGCTATCTCCAGTATGCCACCTAGCCTCTATTGTATCCCCAATATAGGGTATTCACGTGATGTCATCAACCGGATGCGCAGCCATTGTGGCGATATCAAACAGTAAACAACCCATAGAGTTTGCCTGTATGCGCAGTGCAAAACGTCTATTTCATTCAAAATTAATAGAAATCCAGAACCCTAACCATATAAATTTAATATAATCTATTCATTGAATGTGTTTTCTATATGTGCACCAAGCGATTTCTTTCTAGGTGGTGTGGTTTTAGAGATATTTCAGTTTTTCTGTATGAAGATTGCTCGATGCATCGAGTTTTCCGGTACGCGCAGTGAAAAACGACAGTTTTATTCAAAATTAATAGACATCCTGAATCCTAATCGTATCAATTTAATATAATCCTTTTGGTAAACATGTTTTCTATGTGTATTCCAATCAGTTTGTTTCTAGGTGTTGTAGTTTTAGAGATATTTAACTTTTTCTGTCTGAAGATTGCTCACTGCCATTGACAATGCATTGACTCGATTGAGTATGCCGGTACGCGCAGTGCAAAACGCCAGTTTTATTCAAATTTAATAGAAATCTATAACCCTAACCGTATCAATTTAATATAATCTTTTTGTTAAACATGTTTTCTATGTGTATTCCAATCAGTTTGTTTCTAGGTGTTGTGGTTTTAGAGATATTTAACTTTTTCTGTAGGAAGATTGCTCACTGCCATAGAGTTTGCAGTGTGACAGTGTGTTATTATTGTGGTTACTATCGCCACAATGGCCGCACTTCCGTTTAGCCTGACGTCAGTGCATACCCTATATACCAACTAGCCGATGTCACATATCGTGTGTATACATACATACTCTAGGCTACATATTAACACCGTCCTGATATGACCTTAGATGTTGCTAGGACGTATAACAATAACAAACAAACTACATATTCACTCAATTCTGCGGACCTCAGGAATCAAGTCTGGTATCGGGCAATAACTGTATATCAATGATATGAAGCACACTTTGGGTATTTGAAGTCCGTGTCTCACCGGAGGCTCTGGCATTACGTAATGTGGCATAGCGCTAATGAGACTCACTCAATCAGCTGTGACCAGTCCCCCATCCCTCCCTCCACCCCTCCCCCCACCAACACCCCACACCCCTCCACCCACCCACACCATCCAAACACCTTCCATCCACACCCCACACTCCACCCACACCCCACACTCCCCACACCCTCCCTCCCACCCCTCCACCCACACCCACCCTCCCACCCCTCCACCCACCAACTCACCCCTCCACACCCCACGCCCTCCACCCACACCCCACACTCCCCACATCCTCCCTCCACCCCTCTCCCCACCAACACCCCACACCCCTCCCCCCATCGACACCATCGACACCATCCACCCACCCCTCCATCCACACCCCACACCACTCCACCCACCCGCACCATCCACCCACCCCTCGATCCACACCCCACATCCCTCCACCCACCAACTCACCCATCCACACCCCACACCCGTCCACCCACACCCCACACTCCCCACACCCACCCTCCCACCCCTCCACCCACACCCACCCTCCCACCCCTCCACCCACACCCCACACTGCCCCCACCCACCCTCCCACCCCTCCACCCACCAACTCACCCCTCCACACCCCACACCCCTCCGCCGACACCCCACACTCCACACTGCCCACACCCACCCTCCCACCCCTCCACCCTGACCCTCATCGATCGGAGGATCATCGGCCATGAGGATGTTCTTAGATAATACACGGCCAGCCTCGATCTGGGTCAAGGCCGCTCTGCCGGCCAAAGCCTGGGTTCGGGTGAGTGAGCTATTACCTGCACCTCGATGTCGCATTTATGAATACAGAGGCTATGGAGGTCGGTTCTAAGCTGACTATGATGGTGTATGTGATCTTATGACTAAATATACTAAAAAGACTAAATGGAATAAAATAAAATAACAATGAATGCAACCTCTCTGTAAGACTTGATTGAACATCCTCCCCTGCATTCATATCCATGCCCACAAGAAACCAACGCAAAGAACTAACCAATGGCTAACACGACGTCACAGTGATCCCCCCCACCTCTCCCCCCCCCCCCCCCTAAAAATCCCAACAAACAATCATCAATTTCAGTAGCATACATCGTTCGTGCTAAATCTCACTGCACCTAATCATCACTGCTAGTCCTAGTCTACTACATTTAGTTGGACTATGTTATAGCAGTAGTGTATAATGACAATTTAATCTGTCATTTCAGCAGTTTTAGTAGCAGACGACAATTCCTTTCCTCCGATGTAGCCTCCTAACTGGCTTGTTACGTGTCACCTATGACATTAGCGCAGTTGCTCCTTTGGAGATGCCACTGCTGCATACATATACATGGTACACTGATATATATATATATTTTACCTCGGTAAACAGCCTCAGGCTAGCCTCAGGCTAGGGAGAGGTAAGCACGTCCGGTACCAGCAATTAGCATATACAACTCACGACTGGATAACGTGTCGTTGGGTTGCTCCGGCAAAATTAGTCTACATACAAGCAAATACGCAGTAAGTATAATAAAAACTGTGGTTAGCTTAATTATGATGCATTAGAGCATCATTATGGAAAGTTTAGACTTTCGTTGGTCCAATTTGGACGAGTTATTTGGTTATAAACAACCAAGGATAGAACACTCGAGTGGGTTTCTCGAAGGAACCAAACCGGTCATTAGCGGTTATGTCAACACCCGGGTCACCGTGTGACTATGGGTAGAGATGTGGGTTTCGCCCTATCTCATGTGGAAATTCTCTCGTACTCTAATAGAGAGTAATGTTGGAGATGCTCCTGGGTTTCTTTTATAGACTCCCCTAGACAAAACTTTTTCAGGCGTTTCTCCGAGTTTCGTAGCATTTTCTCCAACTTGTTGACGTAGTAGTCACAGGTGGGAGAAGTGTGCGGAACAGAGGGATGGGCGGGCCGATACACTGGTCCCGACCCCGCGTAAGGTTTGGGCTTGACCCACAACCCACGCACAAATTTAGCTTATTACGCCTGTGTTATAACGGTATAAACACGTTCTCTAACACCAATAGATGTCCAAATGAGTTTGAAACAACCATATTGTGACATATATATATACCGGGACTGACCAAAAATCTTTGTTTCAGCTCCCGATGGCCACGAAGCGGAGTAAGCGCGGTGCAGCAGCAGCCGAGGGGCGTGTTCCGAGTGGAGTGGACGAGGAGTACGACTCCTCACCTGTGTTGTCGGCAGGGCCGTCGACACAGCCCCGGGCGCATATCCTCTCCGACCCGGATGAGGACGCAGTGCCTGATGTGCCTGCGCCTCCAGATTGGGAGGCTCGCTTTGCACGATTGGAAAGCCACATCTTGACTGCCAAATCGCCTGTGTCTCGGAAGCGGCGTAGGCCGAGTGTCCAAGAGGATTCCTTTGAGGATTTCTTGGACACAGACTCGGCGGTGGAGCTTAAGGCTCCTCCTCCTCCTTCTCCTAAACGGAGGAAGAAGAAGAAACAGGTGATTTCTTCGGGTGATGAATTCACCAAGGAGCGGGCAGAGACTGGTTTTCGCAAAAAGCGGAAGACTAAGTCCAAAAAGAAGAAGAGGAAGAGGAAATATTCTTCTTCTGATTCGTCCACTGAGTCTACTTCTACGGAATCAGACTCAGACACCATATATGAAGGGGTCTATGCGGACATTGGCACTAAAGTGGCTAAGAAGGTGGAGAAGCCAAAGGCTAAGCGGGTTAAAACCACTACGCTTATGCGCGAGACCGTGAATGGTCATTTTCGCACGTTCAAACCGGCGGAGGTTATCTCCAAGTTAGGAGATGAGTTAACAGGCATAAAGGGTGTTCCCAACTCCATCATTAAAGAAATGGATCGGGATGTCAATATGACGGATGACCGTAAGAAGTTTGAGGATGTGTTGCACACAGTGCATAAGGCAGTGTTGGCTACCCTAGCAGCTATTGTTCCTGTGGCTAATAGGATGCAGAGTGAAAATAAGTTCTCGTCTTTGGCTAAGACAATGGACAAAGGCATTGCAGTGCTAGCGGCGGCAGGTAATTACCTGTCGTTTCGAAGATATGAAAATGTCTTCAAGTCAGTTTGCACAGATGCTGGCAAAGAAGTGGCTCGCTCTAAGAAGGTTACCGATAATGAGGGGAAGGAGTTTACGCTTTATCTTGCTCCAGAGCCGATTAAAGGGAAACCTTTAGATAACACCAAGATGTTTGGCGGTCAACTACAATACCTCTATAAAGAGGTAGAGACTGCAGCCAAGAGTGGCAAAAACATGGATGGCAAGAAGAAACAGGAAGCTCCTCGTTTCAAAAAGTCACGAGGGGATTTTCGTCCACGACGGTTCACCAGAGGAACCAGACCGAGTTCAAGCTTCGGTCAAGGGTTTCGGGGTCGGGGCGCTCGCCCAGGCTGGACCGACAACACCGCACGGCCAATAGGCCGAGGGTTCAACTCGTCGAGACCTTTCCCCAGGGGCGGGTCCAAGTAGAGGTCCAAACACAAACTTTACAAGTCCCTGAAGCCTCTAAAAACACACAAACTGTAAGCAACTTTGTGGCTGGTAATATTAGTAATCATATTTCTGAGTGGCACAAAATTACTAGTGACCAAGAAATTATAAAAATAGTTAGGGGTGTTCACATTCCCTTTACACAAATTCCTGTACAAAGTATAATACCTTTTCCATATAACATTCAACCAGTTGAACGAGAGGCACTAACTAAACAGGTACATCAATTCTTTGAGAAAGGAATTATACAAAAAGTGACACACTGTTCAGGACAGTTTATTTCAAACATTTTCTCGAGACCGAAGCCTAATGGTGATGTTCGAATGATCCTGGATTTAACAATCCTTAATAAAAGGGTGGAATATCGACATTTTAAAATGTTCTCTCTAGATACGGCACGAGATCTGATTACACCAGATGCGTGGATGGCTAGTGTTGATTTACAGGATGCATATTATACGCTTCCCATAATGGAACAATACCGAAAATTTCTTCGATTTATTTGGGATAACCAACTCTATGAGTTTACCTGCATGCCGAATGGCTTAGCTTGTGCGCCACGTTTATTTACTAAATTGCTTAAACCTGTTTTCTCGGTAATGGCGAGGAAGGGTCACATAATGTTTCCATACATAGATGATTCTTTTATTATAGCATCAACACAAATTGGTTGTGTGAATGCAGTTTTGGATTTATGTGCATTACTCACTAAATTGGGGTTTTATGTACATCAACAAAAGTCAGTGTTTAAACCAACAAAACAACTCAAATGTTTAGGGTTTATTCTGGATACACAGTCCCTTACAGTGTCGATAACAGAACAAAAACTAATTAAGTTTATGACTACAGCGACTCAGCTTATTAAGTTATCAAAGCCAAAAATTAGACAGGTTGCTGTTCTTATTGGCATAATGACATCATATGCACCTGCTGTGTTATATGGGAAGGCCCATATTAAGTCGCTAGAAATAGATAAAAATTTAGCGTTAACACGAACTAAAGGCAATTTTGAGCGAAAGATGTTTATTTCGCAAGAAGGGTTACAGGATATTGGATGGTGGATGCAACATATAGCAAGTTCACCAAACCCAATCCGCATGGCGGAACCTAATACAGTAATTACTACTGATGCTTCGTTAGAAGGTTGGGGAGCTCATCGAGATGGGGTCACAACAGGAGGTAGATGGCTTGATGATGAAAAATCAGACTATATTAATGCACTAGAATTGCGTGCTATTTATCTGGGCTTGCGTAGTTTAGTAAAGATAAATAAATCACAGGTTAGAATACTAACTGATAATACTACTGCCATGGCATATATTCGTAACATGGGTGGAACCAAATCAAAGTCTTGCAATCAGTTATCTAAACTGATTTGGAACTGGGCACAGGCTCAACAAGTCTGGCTGACTGTAGCGCATATTCCAGGGTCACAAAATACACTTGCAGATTATAAAAGTAGAAATTTCCATGACCATTTAGAGTGGTCTCTCTCTACACCTTTGTTTAACTTCGTTTGTGAAAAATGGGGTACACCTGAAGTTGACTTATTTGCATCACGAAATAATAACAAGTTACCCTGTTATGTTTCTTGGCATCCTGAACCGGATGCTTGGAAAGTAGATGCGTTTGCTATTACCTGGGAAAATAATTATTTTTATATTTTCCCACCATTTAGCATTATCAGCCGAGTAGTGAGAAAAATTGGCTTGGAAGGGACACATGCGATACTGGTGGTGCCCGATTGGGACACGCAACCTTGGTTGCCAGCAGTTTCACAACTGGCAAAAGATCGTATACGATTCCCAAGAAAACTCGGGAATCTGACGCACCACGGACCGCTAGTGGTTCACGGCGACGTGTCAACGACGCCCCTATTGGCATTCCTTTTCTAAGGAAGCAGCTACAGCAATTTGGATTGGACAGAATTACTGAGGATAGGATAGTATCGGATGCCTGGAGGCCAGGAACTGTCAAAATGTATACAACCTATTTAAAGAAATGGGGTGTACATTGTTTGTTAATGAAAGTTAAGCCAACAAATCCAAAGATTTCACAAGTAGCTCGGTTTCTTCGTTCTCTAGAGGATGAAGGACTTTCCTTTGGATCGATTAATGCGGCGAGGTGTGCGTTATCAATTATATTACCTAGAATTGATGGCGAAACAGTTGGAAAACATTATGTTATTTGTTATTTACTTCGTTCAATTTATCAAAGGAATCCTCCAAAACCAAAGTATAGTCGGTTTTGGGATGTTTCTATAGTATTTAAGTTGTTTCAGGCTTGGCCTCACAACTCGTGGTTAGATATAAAACAGTTAGGTTTTAAGGTCGCGGTCCTGTTATTGTTAGTAACCGGACACAGAGGACAGACGATTGTTGCTTTGTCCTTAACTGGATTAGAAATAGACAAGGAACAAGCTACGTTTGATTTAGAAAAATTGCTTAAATCGAACACGTTAGGTGATCCTTTATCAACGGTTCACTTAGACTGTTTTCCGAATGATCGGAAATTATGTGTTGTGTCGGCCATACGGGCTTATATATACAAGACAAAGGATTTACGTGCATTACAACAACTATTAGTGAGCTTTATAAAGCCACATAAGGCGATTTCACGAGACACACTTGCCAGATGGACAATTACGGTGTTGAAATTGGCTGGAGTGGATACGAGTAAATAATCTTCCCACTCAACTAGAGGAGCCATGGTCTCCAAGGCACGGGTGCTTGGTATTTCTGTGAAAAGAATACTAGCGCATGCAGGCTGGAAGACGGCTAAGTCATTTGCAAAACATTATAATAAACGACTAGAAAAGCCTACCGGCGTTGCAAAGCGTCTTCTCGCCAACTAACAAGAATAGGTGAGAACAAAAATTTAGAATGTTATAATAATAAGAAAGAATGATATTAAGGATAAAAATGAATTATGTAAAGGTCTCCCTAGCCTGAGGCTAGCCTGAGGCTGTTTACCGAGGTAAAATAGTATAGTTATACGAGTCTTACCTTGGTACAGATGATGGATAACTGTTGTTTTACCGAGGTATAAGCCTCGGATAGATGTGGGCTAGGGCCCTCCCGCCACACCCTGCCACATCTATTCCGTTGGTGTACCTTTTCGGTAAAGTAATAGTATCCATTGTTTGAAAGTCATTTTTATCCTCAATAAGTAGGTTAAGATTGCTGGTACCGGACGTGCTTACCTCTCCCTAGCCCACATCTATCCGAGGCTTATACCTCGGTAAAACAACAGTTATCCATCATCTGTACCAAGGTAAGACTCGTATAACTATACTATATATATATATATATATATATATATATATATGATATATAACGCAGTATACGAGTAGAAATGCTCGGGCAACATATACTTATTATTATTATTATTCCTCAATAAGCGCCGTGTTGGAGCCCCCCCCCCCCCCCCCAGCTGTCGGGGTAATGTAATCGAGTGCCCCCCCATCTCCCCCGCGCCGCACACACTGGGGGAGTTATTCTTTTCCTCTGTGTAGGGCTCGGACTAAGGCTTTCTTTCTTTTAGCGCTAGCGCTATTAATCCCTATCCCTTAACCTCTGGCTGATACACAGATATATTATATATACAAAGTCGTGGAGAGGCATGGACTTAACGGAATGGACAGGGCGAGTTCTTGGGAGTTGTAAAAAACAGCCCACATGGTATTGCGACTGTGGTAGTGTACTACAGAGAATCTGTGAAGTCACCCATCTCCGCGCCACTAAAAACTGCGCGTGCACTTTGCCCACTTCCGGTGCAGGCCGGAACTGAGGCCTCCTCCCCTTGGCACCAGCAACAGTGAGACGGCCAACGGCCAACTTCCAACTTAGCCTAAATCTCTGCGGCAATGACTCTTCACATCAAGGGGCTACTTCCGTGTGTGCGCATATATATATATATATATATATATATATATATATATATATATATTCCTTACCGGATCACTGGGTGGTGTAGGGGCGGGGGGCGGTGTAAGTGGGTTGGGGAGTTGCGCAGTTGTGAAATGTTAGTTTATGGGTATCTACACACTGATCTAACTAGCAACGAATACTCATTTCATTCACTTCTGCCCCACCCTCTCCCCCTCCCTCTCCCTCTCCCCCTCCCTCTCCCTCTCCTCTACCTCTCCCCCTCCCTCCCTCACTCTCCCTCTCCCTCTCCCTCTCCATCTCCCTGTCCCCTCCCTCTCCCTCTCCCTCTCCCTCTCCCTCTTCCTCTCCCTCTCCCTCTTCCTCTTCCTCTTCCTATTCCTCTACCTCTCCCTCTCCCCTCCCTCCCTCTCCCCCTCCCTCCCTCTCCCCGCCCCCTCCCCTCCCTCTCCTCTCCCCACCCTCTCCCCTCCCTCTCCCCCTCCTCTACCTCTCCCTCTCCCCCTCCCTCTCCCTCTCCCCCTCCCTCTCCCCTCCCCTCCCTCTCCCCTCCCCTCCCTCTCCCCCCTCCCCTCCCTCTCCCCCTCCTCTACCTCTCCCTCACCCCCTCCTCACCCTCCCTCACCCCCTCCCCCTCCCTCCCTCTCCCTCTCCCTCTCCTTCTCCATCTCCATCCCCCTCTCCCTCTCCCTCTCATCCTCCCTCTCATCCTCCCTCTCCCTCTCCCTCTCCCTCTCCCTCCCCCCCTCCCTCTACCTCTCCCATCTCCCGTCTCCCCTGACCCCTCCCTCTCCCCTATCTCTTCTTCCAGCTCCCGTCTCCTCTCTCCTCTCCGTATCCGCCCCGACTCCTACAACAGTCCCACTATCAACGCCCTCCTCTCTCCACCACCACCAACCACCCACCATCACCCACTTCCTCCTCCCCACCCACTCCAATATACACTCGAAAACCCCCACCTGTCCACGCCACCAAGCGTTGGTGGTGTGTGGCTTCTAGAGATATCCTGTTTGGGCCCTTGGCGAGTGGAAAGATTAGCGTGTGGGTGCGGTCTGGTGCTGGCTACCCGGCCTCTAGTAACGGCTCGCCCTGCCAGTTCTACACCCGCGCTAACTCACACTGATTATGCATATATATGTGTGTATATATGTGTGTACATGTATATATATATCTATCTATATATCAGTGTGTCTCTGTATATATAATCTATATAGAGTGGTAGCAGACGACTATTCGAGTACCGTGTGATTTTTATCCTTAATGGGTAAAATACTTATAGTTCCCCCAATATATCTAGGTCGCTGTGTTATTTATTGAAACTGACAGAGGATATGTACTATGAGTATGATACGTAGAGGCAGCTACTGCAACTAGTATGCTACTGCTGTTGTATTTCTATCATATTAGTTAACCTTTCACGTTGATTACAAACAAACCCAAATACAAATCTCCCAAACTTAATATGGCAGCACCGAGCGCGTGCCAGAATCAGTAGAGTGTGGGCCTCTCGTACAGAAGGTTGGTAGTTCGGTTCGCGGTCGAGTTATGCCTAGTACACACCTCCCATATAGGATTCGCGCAGTAAAACTCGCGACTCGACCCGACCCGCTTAAAACTGAAAACGGGCCGATTCGTTTTTCGAATCGCGAATCGCAATCGTAAACGGCCGCTTTTAGCACTAAAAACTGAGTTTTATGCACGAATCGGGCAGTTTTCGATCGTAAACGGGAGGTGTGCGCGCACAAACGGTAGGTGTGTACCAGGCATTAAACTCATGACTTATACAATGTATACTTGTTGCTTCCCAGCCTGGCGCTCAGTATTAATAGGATAGGACAAGGACTGGGCAACTCAGTGTCAGGATACTGTGACCGAATGGGATGTTGGTGCATGGTGCCAGTGGCGTGATTTTCCAGTGGGGCAGCACTATAAAGTCGTCATCAGTGTGCATTGTTACAAGTCGGTACCCGGCCTGATATGACCTTAAATGTTGCTAGGACGTAAAACAACAACACATACGCAATCCTTCCCTCTTCCTCCTCCCTCTTCCCCCATCCTTTCTCTCAACTCCTGCCTTCTCCTCCTCCCCTCCACCACCTCCGTCTTCTCCCACTCTCCTCTCCTCAGTTTAGCACCTCGCCGCCACCCCTTACAACGGCTGCCGTAGTAAAAACGGGCGGGCAAAGTGACACAGGGCGAGTAGGTTGTTGCTGGATGTTGGGCCCAGTGCTAGGAACCTTCTGTGAAAGAGCTGCTGGCAGAATTAGGTCAGGGCCTTGGCTGGGCTCGTTCTGAACATGAATCACGTGTATGCAGCTGTGTGTGTAGGGCGTATGTAGGGTGTGTGTAAGGTGTGTGCTTGTGTGTGCAATTCACACGAATCTTCACACGGCAGCTGTGTAGCTTTTATTGCTTTACCAGTTTTCGGATTTTATATATATAATCCCATATATATATATATAATCCGATATATATATATAATCCGATATATATATATATATAATCCGATATATATATATATATAATCCGATATATATATATATAATCCGATATATATATATATATAAATCTGAGATATATATATATATATATATATAAATACTTTGTTCGCGAATGAGAAGGAAAGACTGTAAAGTATTTATTTATATATATATATATATATATATATATATATATAAATACTTTGTTCGCGAATGAGAAGGAAAGACTGTAAAGTATTTATATATATATATAAATACTTTGTTCGCGAATGAGAAGGAAAGACTGTAAAGTATTTATATATATATATATATATAGATATATATAAATACTTTGTTCGCGAATGAGAAGGAAAGACTGTAAAAGTGAGCAGAGTGACAGTTGGCTCAAGGTGTAGAGAAGGCAGAGAGGAGAGAATTCCCGCTCCACAGTGAATAACATGGAAGTTACGGTGGCTAGACAGAAGCGGCTGCCGCTATTTATATCCACATAATATATTATATAGTACTTAATTATTCATTCTTCAATATGTGTATATGTAGTGTATGTAAATAATTAGCAAATATATATTCTATTCTATTGTAGTACATACTATATTTCACCGATGTCCAATTATATAGGCCTACATTATTTTGCAATACGTAAAACCTCTTTATTCCGACCCCTCAACAGATCGACCACTCCCTTATATCGCTCGCTTTATTTGGGTCCCGAACATACGTCGATTTAGAGAGGTTTTAGTGTATATGTATACATGATGTATAACGCATTATGTGAGTATAAAGGCGCAGAAGGAACTACTTTCTTATACATATTGTACCCAGTATTCTATCATCTATGTTCTGCCTCCTCCAGCTTTTGCTCATGAATGCTTGCACCGCCACTGGTTCTCGCCCCTAAGGGACAGGAAACCTCAGTGTATATATAAATTGCATATATATAATACATATATAGTGTATATATAGTGCATATATATTGTACATATAGTGCATATATATTGTATATATAGTGCATATGTATGCACTACATAAGTAATAAGACATTGATTGCCTTGGGTGATAAAGTCCCTATAGGTGATGTGTAGTGTATTATACGAATATAATTTGTAGGGGAACATGTACTTTATTATTATTATTATTATTATTCCTCCATATGCACTCTGCTGGAGTGCCTCCCTAATTCTGCATGGGGAAGATGTACTGTATTATTATTCCTCCATATGCCCTGTGGTGGAGTGCCCCCCTCCCCTCCATCCGCATGGGGAGAATATATTGTAATACTATTATTATTCCTTCATATGCCCTGTAGCGGAGTGCCTCCCCTCCAACTGTCGGGGTGAATGTATTCGGGTGCTCCCCTCCCCCACCATCGCGCCTCACAGAGAAGAGGAATACCTAGTCTGCGTCATGGTGGATCAGCCTATGCCGATTGGCCTGAGTCAATCTGAGCTACACTGAGTCTGAATGAGCAGCTCAGGACTACCCACAACCGTGATCTACATACGTGACCCCGTGTCTAGAATAGACGGGCATGCTCGGGAATATCAGAGATGCACTAGAGTTGTCTCCGTTCTTCCTGAGCATGCTCAGCTACGCGCTGCTCAGCGTGGCCCTCGGCACTGCTGTGATAGGGCAAGTACCGGTTGGGTCAGTTTCAGGATAATGTGACTGAGTGGGATGCCATGTTATGGTAAAGGTGATGCTGTATGTATCCCAGTGGGGCACTTACATTCGAATTCGACTGTCAAACCAACATAACACCAAGCAATAACCCGTTCTAATATGAGCTCAGATGTTGCTAAGACGCAAAACCCCAACAAACAAAGCTAAGCTGTAATTATTGTAAACATACGTTATGTGTTTATTGGTGGAGAAACAAGCCACCCACGACAACCTCCACCCCCTCTCCTCCACACACACACACCACCCCCAAATCAAATGGACATCTATTCTACTAGACGTCCATGTTGGTTCTACTCTATTGACATTGACTCCTGGTGGCTTTGTGAGGGAGAATATATAACGCCTGGTGTAGACACCAAAGTGCTTCCAGAATGGTCGACGAATTGTTAGCAAAGTGAGCCTCTCTGGCAGACTTCTGAGCCACTTCGCTGGTCTTGGCGTCGTCGCTTCCGAAGCCGCACCCCCCCCCCCCCTTCCACCCGCCCCGCCTTCTCTGTTGGCCCGGCCTGCACACAAGGACAACAAAACATAATCACCACACCCCCTCAAAACCCCCTTTCTTCAGCCCCAGCCCCAGTCCCAGCCCCAGTCCCAGCCCCAGCCCCGGCCGCAAGCCCATCCCTCTCCCCAGCCCCAGCCCCAGCCCCAGCTCCAGCCCCATCCCAACCCAGCCCCCACCCCAGCCCAAACCCCAGCCCTAACACTAGCGCCAACCCCAACCCCAGCCCCAGCCTTAAACCCATCCCTATCCCAGCCCCAGCCCAAACTCAATCCCCATCCCCAACCCAGCCCCAACTCCAGCCCCAACCCCAGCCCCAGCCTCAACCCCAGCCCTAGCCCCCAGTCTCAGTCCAAGTCACAGATCTATCTCGAGTCCCATTCCTATCCCCAACTCACAACCCCCAGGCCCCAGTCTCCGCCCCCAAACCCCAAGCCCCAAACTCCCCACTCTACCCCCTGCCACCAGCCCCCCCCCCCCCCCCCATCGTCAGTCTCAGTCCCAATGCCAGACCCTGTCCCAATCCCAGTCCCAGTCCCCAGCCCCCTACCCCCAGCCCTATCCACATCCCTTGCACTAGTCAGTCATGCTTCCTTTCCCATTTCCAGTCCCGGTCTCAGCTCCAGTCTCAGCTCCAGCCTTAGTTCCTAGTCCCATCCCCTACTAGGACCACTCCCAGCCCCAGTTCTAGTCCCCGCTCCACCCTCCCTCCAGCCTCAAATTTTCGTTATGTGTTCTTCCCTTTCTTCTTCTCCTTCTCATATATATGCCATGTTTCCTACCAGCGTATACATTCGACAGGGCGGCGGAACAGTTTGTTACATAGACTCATACACAAGCACCCAGGCATCCTACCTCTCTACGAGTACGAGCACTAAGCACCAACTATGTTCTTTATCTAGATAACCCGAGTGAATCCAGCAGTAAACAGCATCATCTACAACCCCCCAACTCTACCAACCACGGACGTTGTTGTTATATATCCCGTCCTGTTATGACCTTAGATGTTGCTAGGACGTAAACCAACTATCTTATACAGTTAAGCCTCTCTATACCAACCCCTCCACAGATCGTCCACTCCCCTATTTCGATCGCTTTATTTGGGTCCCAACAATACCATTGTAAGGATAATCTAACTCTCTAAGCTGACCACCTCCCTAAATGGACCACTTAAAGTCGGTCCCATGGTCGGTCGATTTAGAGAGGTTTTACTGTATATATTTGAAAATGAGACTAGCCATAAACATAGATATAAAATACTCCACACTGTCAACTCCTTAAGTACGATATTATGGCGTTGGGTGGGATGTGAGGCGACAAACTTACCACAGCAATAACTTATTGTGTTGGGCATTTCTTTTTTTCTACTAAATTAAATATTGTTTGTTTGTTGTTGTTTTACGTCCTAGCAACATCTCATGTCATATCAGGACGGGTACCGAATTGTAACAGTGCGCACTCATGGAGACTTTATAGTACTGCCCCACTGGAAGACCAGGACACCAGCATCATGACCTGATATCCCACTCAGTCACATTATCCTGATGCTGAGCCAACCAGTCCTTGCCTATCCTAATAATGCCGAGTGCCAGGCTAGGAAGCGACCAGTATCAATTTTTAAGTCATTGGTTTGACTCATCCAGTGTTCGAACCCACGACCCCACGATCTACCAACACGGGAGACGGACGCTCTAACTGATTCGGCCATCCCGTCTGGTCTAACTAAATTAAATATGGTTATTGATAGAAGGGGGGGGGGGAGTCTAAGCCTTAGTACTCGCTGTATGAATTTTATAGTTTTTGAGATTTCTTCTATTTATAATAATCTATTTATAATAAATTTGAGAAGGTAATTGGGGTTGCGCAGGGGATATGAACATTAGTACTCACTGTATGAATGTAAAAGTGCTGACATTAATGAACAGACCTGAGCAATTCATCACCGACAATATTCTTGTCGGCTGGTCTAGCTAAATGTCGTCTGCTTCCAATTATATTCACATAAACGAGGATTACTTTCGTCGAACAGCGTCTGTCCAGACGCTCCAATTTCCCACCCACCCATCACTCCCTCCTTCCCTCCCCCACCCAC
Organism: Branchipolynoe longqiensis; assembly: GCA_030323885.1. Lineage (NCBI taxonomy): Eukaryota > Metazoa > Annelida > Polychaeta > Phyllodocida > Polynoidae > Branchipolynoe > Branchipolynoe longqiensis. The sequence goes on along the minus strand of CM059192.1, from coordinate 16,115,320 downwards.
TACACCCACTCCCTCCCCCACCCACTACACCCACTCCCTCCCCCACCCACTACATCCACTCCCTCCCCCACCCACTATCCCCACTCCCTCCCCCACCCACTACACCCACTCCCTCCCCCACCCACTACACCCACTCCCTCCCCCACCCACTATTCCCACTCCCTCCCCCACCCACTACACCCACTCCCTCCACCACCCACTACACCCACTTCTACTGATCGTCTGCCTGAGGATGCTAAATGTCATGCGACATTTAGTGACAACAGACGAGACTACCTGTGCTGTGCTCGTCACGTGCATGGGGAATCCGGAAGTACATTAATGCCCATTAGGGCTGTGAAAGGTCATCAGGGGCTATAGATCTGTATCCTGTTCCGCCCTCTCCTGCCTCTCTCTCCCACCTATACCCCCCTCCAGACCAACTACACCCGCAACCTCCCCGACCTATGTCCCCCTCCAGACCCACTACACCCGCAACAGCCCCCACCTATACCCCCCTCCAGACCCACTACACTCGCAACATCCCCCACCTATAGTATATCCCCCCTCCAGACCCACTACACCCGCAAGCTCCCCCACCTATACCCCCCTCCAGACCCACTACACTCGCAACCTCCCCTACCTATATCCCCCCTCCAGACCCACTACACCCACAACCTCCCCCACCTATACCCCCCTCCAGACCCACTACACCCACAACCTCCCCCACCTATATCCCCCCTCCAGACCCACTACACCCACAACCTCCCCCACCTATACCCCCCCTCCAGACCAACTACACCCACTCCCTCCCATACATACCCACTACAGCCTGTCCCTCCTCCACTTATTCAATACACCCACTTCGTCCCCACACCCACCGACTACATCATTCTCCCACCCACTACACCCACACCCTCCCCCACCCACTACACCCACACTCTCCCCTCACCCACTACACACTCTTCTTCCCCTCATCCACCCACTTCACCTACTCCCTCAACCCCACCCATCCACTCCAAGCCGCCCTTTCGCCAGGTCACGCTGGAGGCGGACTGCCGCGAAGAGAGGGGCTGGGGTAGGGGGACAGGGGTAGGGGGGCAGGGGGAGGGAGGGGGGGGGGGTAGAGAGGGAGCAGAGGGAGGGGAAGGGGAGAGGAGGGGTAGAGGGAGGGCTACGTGTGTGTGCTCAGCTCTTGTCTAGACATGATCGTGTTGGCTGGGTACACATCTGGGGAGAAAGGTTTGGGGTTGTACTTGTGGGAGTTTAAGGGTGGATGAGGGGGGGGGGTGAGTGCTTGTATCTTATCTGTGATGAATAAGGACGTGTGGTGCTTGAGTCGTCTGTCTATCGGTATGTGTCAGTGGGTGCCAATTACACACCCTTCTTTTTATTCTACTACTATTACTCATCATCATCATCATCATGAAAGCTGCCTGCAAAAGTGTTGAAGTGCTGCTGGCTTTTGCAAGTTACCAGCGGCACCCTCTCGGGGAGCAAATAGAGGTTTCACACCGGCAAGAACATGTCAAGACAGGCGCAAAGCTATTTGTCCCTGCAGTGGCTGGTCGGGAGATGTTGGGAGTTCCATACATCAACCGCCCTTAATGCTGCCACAGTGACATGGTTTTCTGTTTAGGGTTTGCTCCCTTAGCCTTCGGTTCTGTCAAGGACCTGTACCACAAGGCAGTGGTTTAGAACTCTGCAAGGCAGGGGCGTCAAACTCCCTGAGGTATTGCTATACCTGCATACACACCATCAAGTTCCCATTAAAGCTGCATAGTCTGGTGAAGCATCAAATTTTCAAAACCAAATCAAGTATCTCAATTTGATTCTACATACTACTATTACTACTAGTAGTAGTAATATACTAATGATGATGATCTTCAGAACTTACCAGTAAACTGGCGATCTTTGTGCAAGCTTTTATAGACATCTACGACCTTTTTCTTCAGTCAGTATTTGAATTATAGGAGGCTGGACGTTGGATTTCCTTATGGTGTTTACAAAGTAATAACCCGCTATAACTGTTTGTTTATTGTGTAAATTCCAAGATTTTCAGAGAAGTCTCAGTCAGACTCTTTATAATATCGAATCAGTGAATCTATCTATGTACTATACCCCCACTTGCTCCCCCCCCCCCCCCATGAAGGATGGGTGGGTGGGGAGCAAGGGGGTTGCTGGCTGAGGGACTAGATTAGTCAGGTGGTCAACAGGTGCTGGTGTGCATCTAGTGAGGAGAGTGGGATGCGTGGGGGTGGGGGTGGGGGTGGGGAAGGAGTGGGGGTAGGTGGGGGTGGGGGCATTCAAACCAATTGCCCCCAACCCGCATTCCACCAAGCAGAAGCGCCAGTCTTAGTACTAGTGTATTGCAGTAGTACCTGTATTCAACTGACAACTCTGCATTCAGATCAATGTTGTCCTGACATAGCAGGTGCCCTCCTCTTCGTGGGCGTAATAAAATGCGACCGGACGCGGTGGCCGAATCGAATCGAGCGCAGTCTTCTCGTGTGGAGTTCGCAGGGAGTTCGATTCCCGGTCGAGTCAAACCAATGTCTTACAAAATCTATACTTATCCCTCCCGAGCTTGGGGCTTGGCATTACTAGGTTAGGACAAGGACTGGTTAACTCAGTATCAGGATAATATGATTGAGTGGGAAATTGGGACTGGTTTCCCAGTAGGGCAGCATTATAAAAGCACCAATGGTGCAGCGCGATGTCACAAGTCGGTACCCATCATGATATGACCCTAGATGTTGCCAGGACGTAAAGTTACAAAAGACAAGCGACTTACGTCGCTCTACTTGTCATGCTATGATCAATCTAGAAAGATGAGAGGGCGGATCTCAAAATGTGCAATGTGAGATCAAACTGTGTGCTGTGCATTCAGAGAGCGAGAGAGAGAGAAGGAGAGGGAAAGAGAAATAGAAAGAGAGGGAGAGATAAAGAGATGGAAAGAGAGATAAAGAGAGGGAAAGAGAAGGAAAGACAGGGAAAGAGAGAAAGAGAGGGAAAGAGAGAGAAAGAGAGGGAAAAAGAGGGAACGAGAGAGATAACGAGATGGAAAGAGAGATAAAGAGATGGAAAGAGAAGGAAAGACAGGGAAAGAGAGAAAGAGAGGGAAAGAGAGAGAAAGAGAGGAAAGAGAGAGAAAGAAAGAGAAATAGAGAGAAAGAGAGAGAAAAAGAGAAAGAGAGAGAAAGAGAGAGAGAAAGAGAGGGAAAGACAGGGAAAGCGATATAAAGATAGCGAAAGAGAGATAAAGAGAGCGGAAGAGAAAAAGAGAGGGGAAGAGAGGGAAAGAGAGAAAGAGGGGGAAAGAGAGAGAAATAGAGAGAAATAGAGAGAAAGAGAGAGAAAGATAGAAAGAGAGGGAAAGAGAGAGATAAAGAGGGGGAAATAAAGAGAGAAAGAGAGGGAAAGAGAGGGAAAGAGAGTGAAAGAGAAAGAGAGAAGGAGAGAGGAGATGTATGTGTGGCAAAAGGACACATGTACAAAACGGAATGTGTGAGAGGGAAGTGGGCCCACTGCACTAAGGCTGAACCGTCAAGTGGAGTCTAGTGGAGAAAGGAGTGAGGAATTGGTCCGGTACTACTACTACTCCTACTACTCCTACTAGAGTCTTTGACCACCGACATATTGGTTGGTTGTCGAAGTTTTACATCCTGGTTATGTCTAAGATCATATTAGGACGGGTACCGACTTGTGACTGTACGCACTGATGACGACTTTATAGTTCTGCCCCACTGGGAGACCAAGCCATCAGCACCATGACCTGATATCCCACTCAGTCACATTATCCTGACACTGAGCCAACCAGTCCTTGCCATATCCTAATAATGCTGAGCACCTAGCTAGGTAGCGACACGTATCAATTTTTGCGTCATGGTTTGACTCGACCAGGCTTCGAAGCCGTGGGTTCGAATCCCACGATCTACCAAAACGGGAGACGAACGCTCAACTCATTCGGCCCTCCCGTCTGGTCTACTACTAATAGTACTACAGAAACCGATATAGAGATCTGGAGGGAGAGATAGAGAGCGAGAGGGAGAGATAGGGACCAAGATAGACGGAGAGAGAGCGCTGGAGAAAACTTCCGGTTTGAGATTGTCCTGATAAATCGTAAAATCGTTCACACAGCTGGTCTCACGTATCCTCTGACCAACTGACATTTATTACTTTGGAATTTCCTCCCACATGTCAAACACCACCCCGGCCTCGCTACTGCTAATAAGAAATGTTGGGATTGTTGTAGTAAAACACAAACATAAATCGAACAAGTATGTATGAGCTATGAGGTTAAAAAGCATGTCTACTATGAGCAGCTCTATCACATCGGGACGAGGTGAAATATTCCTGGCATGTACATAGCCGTGGGCATGATTTGTACGTTATTCTTCATAGCGCTGGGAATTATATATATAATACCAAACGGTAGTTAATTCAATTCAATTCAATTCTTTATTTCAGACTCAGGATTATGGTAGTTACATAATTTGGTCCATAGTAGATAGATATAAAAATTAATGTGAATAGGATATAAGTAATAGTATGAATACTATCATACTAACCAATATCAAAATGTTTGTCTCCATACAGTAGTTTGTACCAATGCCTCCATATGGCAGACGTAAATCTGAGATCAGCCTTTTCTATTTTTTCAAGTGCCTGTATTATAACATGTTCTGACTTGTCAAGTCTAGTAATAAATGTGAATATTAGATTCCTTATAACAGCCTGGAAGGCTGGCACATTAATATTGGCAAACAGCTAAGTTTTAGTGTCGGTCTGGTCACTACTTCCTCTGTTAATCGGCGCTGCCAACATGCATCATCATACTCCACTGATGCTTCGCCAAGTATCGGTTGTTAATGGAGCAGTCACACTACGACGTTTTGGCCCGGCGTTGGACAACGCGTGGCAACGTGTTGGGTATTTGGGCGAAACGTCGGGAAGCGTCGGGACGCATTACAAACGCGTTACAGACGCGTTACCGGCGCGTCGGTACACGTCGGTACACTTTGAGTGACAGGCACATCTGAACCAACACGTCGGCGCGCGTCGCCCAGCGCCGAAAGTTTTGTGCAAGCACAAAACTTTCGGCGCTGGGCGATGCGCGCCGACGTGTTGCGTAGCGTGGGAACCTGGTGAAATTGGGTCAAGTTTGACGTTTCTCGACGCGTTGAATATATTTAAGCGCGTTGGCGGCATGCCGGAATACACGTCGTAGTGTGACTGCTCCATAATAGAATGTTTCTTGTGTGCCTAATGTACACATTTCATATCCATTTTGAATTAAAAGAAGAATTGAATTTCATATTAATTTGGATGTTTTTTTTACTAACTTTGGTCACTTCGAGCAGACTGGCATTGTGACCGCTTTAACGCAATATTGGTCCAGGGCTTTATGCAGGGCCTAGCTTTAACCCATGCACAACATGGGTTAAGCGCGCATTCCTTACACGCAGTATGCGGTATGCGGCATGCGATATGCGAATGGCGTGATTCCTTACATGCGGCATGCGGCATGCGGCATGCGGCATGCGGCATGCAGCGAGGTATATAAAAGCCCCTGCAGAGTGTGTAATGTATGTATTGTATGTATTGTATGTAGTGTATGTAGTGTGTGTAGTGTATATAGTGTGTGTAGTGGGTGTAGTGTGTGCAGTGTGTGTAGTGTATGTATTGTGTGTAGTGTGTGCAGTGTGTGTAGTGTATGTATTGTGTGTAGGGCGTGTAGTGTGTGTAGTGTGTGTAGTGTGTGTAGTGTGTAGTGTGTGTAGTGTGTGAATTGCATGTAGTGTATCTAGTGTATGTAGTGTGTGTTGTGTGTGTAGTGTGTGTAGTGTATGTAAGGTATGTAGTATATGTATTGTGTGTAGTGTGTGTAGGGTGTAGTGTGTGTAGTGTGTGAATTGCATGTAGTGTATGTAGTGTATGTAGTGTATGTATTGTGTGTAGTGTATGTAGTGTGTGTAGTGTATGTAATGTATGTAGTGTATGTATTGTGTGTAGTGTGTGTAGTGTGTGTAGTGTGTGTAGTGTGTGAATTGCATGTCGTGTATGTAGTGTATGTATTGTGTGTAGTGTGTGTAGTGTGTGTAGTGTATGTAATGTATGTAGTGTATGTATTGTGTGTAGTGTGTAGTGTGTGTAGTGTGTGTAGTGTGTGTAGTGTGTGAATTGCATGTAGTGTATGTAGTGTATATATTGTATGTAGTGTACGTAGTGTATGTAGTGTATGTAGTGTACATAGTGTTTACCTATCACAAATCCCACAAACGTCCATCTCCCGGGTGACCACCTCCCATCAGCACCCTTGTGTCTGTAATTATCAGTCGCCTCCTCCTGCCTTAAACCAATGGACAAATGCGACTGATGGTTTTCCATTCGCACCCCCGTGCCACATGCCGCATGCCGCACCGATCACTACAGGGACCGATCGGTTTGATGCATTCGCATTCGCATTCGCATTCGCATTCGCATTCGCATGCCGTGTGTAAGGAATGTAGCCCATAGGCTTCAAGGCGTTTAGATTTTTGTGTCGCATTCGCATTCGCATACCGCATGCCGCATACCGCGTGTAAGGAATGTACCCTTTATTCTTCCATGTACAAATAACCACAGAAATAAACCCACAGAAGAAAACAACGACAACAATAAAATGATTTAATGTAGATTTCATGAAGATTAGTTTTGCTAATTAATATAAACTCGGCGAACAGTTAGTTGGGCAGGCCCGCCGTTATTTTCGCCCCGTCCACCCACAACCCACATGGCACCCCAGGGCTTGATTGAATGGAGTGGAGGGGCCCTTCAAGTAGCCTACAAATGGATTAGACCCTGGAGGTACCGCTGCGTCGTCCTCCAGTACAGTGGGCGTGCGGGGGTGGGGCCTCATCAGCAAGTGCTTCTGTTGCAGACGGCGTGTGGGGGTGGGGTGGGGGTGCAAGGGGTATCGTCATGTCGTATGCTACAGTAATTGGCGCAGTGTATGGTGGGATGCGGAACGGACATATTTCTACTAGCTGCCAGAGGGCATTATACCTGTACAGGTAGTTCACTGCGAATATACATGATATGGACACTATGAACACAGCATACAAAAATATAAAAAAACAATATAAAAATATGTATAGACAGATAGGCAGATATACAAACATATATACATACAGATAGACAAATAACAGCTAGCCAGCTAGATCTATGGATGGATAGACGGATATACAGATATACAGATATAGAGATAGACAGATACTCAGATAGATATCCAGCTAGCCAACTAGATGGATGGATGGATAGACCGATATACGTGTAAAAGGATAGACCTATAGACAGATACTCAGGTAGCTATATATACATATGTACATGTATACATAGATATACATTCACAGGTAGGCAGGTAGACCTATAGGCAGATAGACAGATATACAGATAGACAGGTATACATATATATAGATATACATGTATACAGGTAGACAGGTAGACATATCGACAGATGTACATATACTCAGATAGATATATATATATATATATAAATAGATATACATACATAGATGTATACAAATATACAGATATACAGGTAGGCAGGTATATATATAGGTAGATAGGCACATAGACATACAGACACATATACAGGTAGACAGGTAGACATATATACATATACAGGTAGTCGGGTAGACAGCTAGACATATAGACAGATATACTGCTCAGACTAACTCACCGGGCCGAGCAAATGTCGCCATTCTGTGACGTCACAGAGGGAGCGGAGAGGGAGAAATACACCTAGATTCTTGGATATATTTTGCGACATAGACACATTTACTGTTATTCGCAGAGAACATATGAAATTACAAAAGAATTCTCAGAAGTTTGATGATATTTCCGTAGAAATTAAATTCCGAGGTAGTCACTACTAATTCCCTTTTATAATTAGTGGCCAATCTCGATGAAGTTGACTAATAGTAATCGATGACATTTCAGCTCAGATGAATGTGTCTAAAGTACCTATTCGATAAGTCCTTGGTTTGACTCGACTGGGATTCGCACTCCCGATGTTCCGCACGGGAAGTCTGCGTTCTACCGATTCGGACATCGCGTCTCGCCCCCCCCCCCCCACCACCACCACACCAACCCACAGTATGCTGAAACTCCATGGAAACCGTATTGAGGTATTTAACACATGTGTACGCACACACGGCCTTGACACACTTACACAGCTGCATCGAGGCAGAGAGAGGGAGACCCACCTGAGCTACTCACCTGTGTTGAGGCCACATAGAGAGATGGCTCCTCACACAGGTGAACATACACTGAGCAGCTCTCTAAGTCTCTAGTGATAGAATCCAAGATACACGTACCGAACCTTTCTCTTATCCGACTTCTAGAAATCCAGAATTACCAGATTTTTTTTTTTTTTTTTAACTGTCTATTTTTTTGTTAGCGATGAATCAGATTCTGCTTTAAAAGCATATTCATTTGTATCTTGTATCTGTTACAATATTATATATTTTAATAATGCTAAGTGTATTAATAAAGATCAAGCAGACCATGCTTTAGAAGTGTATTAATTTATATCCATTTAAATACAATTTAGTTCTTTCCTTTTCTTTGTTTATTTTATGTTTTAAATATATATTTAGGCTGCCTCTAGAAAACCGGAAAATCAATAAATCCAGGCCACTTCCGGTCCCACGCTTGAGCGATAATTGGTCCAGTACCTGTACAAGGGCACTGAAGAGTTATGTGATTATTGGGGTTTTCCCTCCTAACAAAGCTACATATAATGTTAGGCCAGGACGGCTACCAACTTGTGGCAGTACACACTCATGGGAACTTCATAGTGCTGCCCCACTGGGATGCAAAATTGCACTTTTACACCCAATGCATTGTTAGTAAGTTGGCAAGTGCTTTGCCATGAATAGAATCTATAGTGTGTTTCTCAATTGTGCCTAATAGTAATACAGTCTTTGCACAGCTAAGCGTAAGTGATTGTAATTCTAATGGCACCACGCATCATTAGCCAGATACCCGATACTCGATACTCGATACCCGATACCTGATACCTGATACCAAAAGCGCCGCAGAGTAGAAAGACTGGAAGTTTGCCCCGTCTGCGTGTGAGCCACCTACCGGGCAGAGGATGAACCAAGTTAGCTTAGGGCCCAAGCATTGGTGATCAGTGCCATTGAACGTGATATCGGAACAGGTTTGTGAGTGTGTTTAACTATATATATTATATATATATAATATAGATATAGAATACATATATATATATATATATATATAATCCTCTGGTGCGACTGACACTGGTCAACATCCTGTTGAGGTGAGGTGAGGCGAGATGGTGCAACGGTACAGTTTTGCAGCTTATGGAGTATAACAATAATCATAATAATAAGTAATATTCTCTTCCGTATCTCTATACTCGCATAATACGTTATACAATCATATATATTTGGTGTATAAGTAGGTACTCGAAAGAGATTTTTTATTTTAATGTTTCAGTTTAAAAAATTATATAGGTGTATAGATCTTTTAAATCCGATTCCAGTGATATAAAAATGTATATAGATCTTTTGAAAAGTTCCGAAATTATGAGATATTAAAGATTCATTTTTTCACCCATGTTTGTGCACATTTCCAAATTAGGGAAATCTAGGTTTTTAAGGGCCCAACACAAAAGCTATGTTGCATATAATTTGTACAATATTAAAGAATCTCACTCTCTATAGCACAAATAACAGGTTCCATGCTTTTCCCGACCATTAGCTTTGTTATTCTGTCAGATATTTCATGCTAAACTTGCTAAATTCCTTAATTTCTACTGAATATCATCAGGTTTAATGATAAATTCTTTGAAACATCATAACTTCTGTTCTACTTAGACTATCACTCTATTTTTTTATTCCAAGATAATCAGAATCAAAAGCTGTATATGTTCATAAGTGGCTAAGACTGGAGTGGCTAAGACTGCATGCAAACAGACAATGGCAAACATGCAAAGAGCTGCTGATTGTACACCAAAACAAGTCTCCATAGACTCTAATTCATTTCATCATGTTATTATAAATCGAACACCCTAAAAGACAAAAGAACAGGCATTCCCTTCATATCATTTTCATTTCAAACAAAGCAGAATTAGTGGAGGTTGAAATGGTTTTAGAATGGTTAAATTATGTCAGATTTCGCGATGCGGGCAGCGTATCCGCCTACTTTTGAGTACCTAGTATAAGCATTATGCGAGTACAAAAAGGTGGAAGGGAAATATTGTTGTCATTATTGTCTATTATTACTGTGGAACCCGAGACCGTACTTGATGGAACCCGATACATCGCACCACCGGGAAGCCCCGCCCCTCACCCACCCATCCCCGGACATCCATCTTCACCCACCCATCCTCACCCATCCGCCCATCCCCGGTCCACCCACACTGTCACTGACATATGTGAATTTGGGAAGGAGAATGCGGCGTGTCGATCACATCCGGGTAGCAGTGGGTGGGCCACCCCCATTCGCAGACGGGGGTTGGCCGCTTGTCAACAGAAACTAACTGTTATTACCGAGGTATAATGGTGGTTAATCACGATACTTACATACATATTAACATATCAAATACGGGGAATCAAACTTCGACCTTCGGCACGGGAAGCATGCGCTCTACAGATTCGACCACCGTGTCTGCTGCCACCAGGCTCGGTGGCCGAATCGGTAGCGCACAGGCCTCGCGTGCGGGAGATTGGGAGTTCGGTTCCAGGTCGAGTCAAACCAATGACATATAAAATTGACACTTGTCACTTTCTAGACTTGCGCTCGGCATTAATAGGGCATGGACTGGTAGAGCATGGACTGGTTAGCTCAGCGTCAGGATAATATGACTGAGTGGGATATCGGGTCATGTTGCTGGCACCCTGATTTCCCAGTCGGGCAGCTCTCTAAAGTCGCAATGAGTGTGCACTGTCACAACTCGGTACCCATCCTGATATGACCTTAGATGTTACAGGACATAAACACCAACAAACAACCAACCAGTGTCTGCTCCTATATGTGTTTACGTGGAGTCGGATGGGTAGAGGTATTCTAGGGGGAGGCGACTTCCTGTATGGACCAATACTCATGCGCAGGCTGCGCAATCCAATGGTTGTCTGTGTACAAACCGGATTCCTGGTCTCGTAAGCCCACAGGAATGCGAAGAATGTGGGGCATACGCTCTCCAACATACCCCTACGAATGCGTGTAATACCCCTGTCACATTACGACGTGTTTTCCGGTGAGCCGCCAACGCGCGAAATATTTGCTAGCACGCTGGACACATCCAAGTTTTCGCCGTCTTGGGAGAAAACTGGACGGGTTAGTAGCATGCTCTTAGCATGCAGCCAACGAGGTTCGACGCGCGGCGGACGAAAGTTTCAACGTCCTGCCAGCGGGTTCCCAGCGTGTTGTCAGCGTGTTGTCGGCGCGTTGACGGCGTGGAGGCAGCGAGTTGGTATCATGTTAGTATTGTGTGAACCCGTACACACCCGCCCCCAACACGTCAGGATGCGCCGGCAGCGCATCCAGACCCGCCGCCAACGCGTCCAGGCGCGCCGGCAACATGTCCAACGCGCTGAGAAACGATGGCAGAGCGCCGACAACGCGCCGATAACACGCTGATGGCATGCTGGGAACCGGCTGGCGGCACGTTGCAGATGCGCCGACGGAACGGTCGCAGTTTGGCAAAAAAAATGCCAACGTTAACCGACTTTGATCAACGTCCTGCCAGCGTTCCGCCGGTGCGCCCCCAACGGGGCCGATGTGTTGCTAATGTGTCTGTAATGCCCCCTCCAACACGTCGGCGTGCGTCAGTCCATGCCGAAAGTTTTGTGCAAGCACAAAACTTTCGCTCCGGACCGACACGCACCGACCGGCTCCGACGTGTCAATTCACACATTGCTATGTACCAACGCGCCGGAAATGCCCCGGTAACGTACCGGTAATGTACCGGACATGTACCGACGTTTCGCCCAAAAATGCAACCCGTCGGCACACGTCGACCCGCGTTGGGCCGAAACGTCGTAGTGTGACAGGGCCATTAGGTGTCATAAAACGGCAGGCTGGATCTCTACTCGCTCGGCCTCCTCCAAGTGTGCTGTCTATGTCCGAGGGTGGGAGGGTGGTGCTGGTAGGCAGGTGTGTGGGTGCGTTAGGTGGGTTGGGTGTGTGGGTGTGTGGGTGTCTTAAGCGTGTAGGTGGGTAGTCCTGTAACTATAAATGGGCTCAACAAGTAGGGGATCATAGCAATAATATTATTTTCTGCTCGTCGTTTTCACAGTTTTGTTGTTTACAGGCCGAAATAAAATCTTCTTCCGAAATAGAAACTGTTCATATGCGCCATCTCTCTCTCTCTATATATATATACAGAGAGAGAGCGAGAGATAATGCAGTTGCCTGGACTGACCTATCAAATAAGGAGATATGTATGCATATATTTATGGTTTTTTGGGGGGGGGGTGGAATTTACATCCTAGCAACATCTAAGGTCATATCAGGACGGGCATATATTTATCTTTAAATGTATGTAGGCCTATACATATATGCATACATATATGTATGTGTTCTGTTTAAGCAATTATGCGAGTATAATTATCCGGAAACCGACTATCTCTTCATCTTATCTAAAACTCTACCAGTCTTCTACTGCTTGTTCCATTATAACTGATAATCCTTCAGTCATCTACTGATCAGGCCTTCTGCCTCGCCTGGTGGCGCCACCTTGCTGTCTCTTCCTCGCCTGACTCCTCTCCACCCCCCTCCTCCGATCCCTGACCTACTCACCAAAATGGGAGACGGACACTGAGCTAACCAGTCCTTGTCCTATACTAATAATGCCAAGCGCCTGGCTAGGAAGCGACAAGTATCAATATTTAAGTCATTGGTTTGACTCCACCAGGGTTCGAACCCACGAATCCATGGGTTCGGATCCCCCGATCTACCAAAACAGAAGAGGGACACTCAACTCATTCGGCCATCCCCGTCTGGTCAACACACTCAGTCAGGTGCCAGTCAAAGCTAACCAATGGTGACGCTTAAAATCCAATGGTTTTAGAGTTTCTGCCATTTTTGGAGGGGAACATTAGTTGATTAAGGATAAGCTTGGTTGTTGGATTTTTACGTCCTGGAAACATCTAAGGTAATATCAGGGGGGGGGGGGTACCTAACCCCCTCACCAAAAGCGGGAGACGGCCGCTAAACTGATCGGCCATCCCACCTACTTACACAGGGTTAGAGTTGTGGCTGGCAGGGGTGCAGGGAGGTCGGTGAGATGCCTGCCGCACACGCCACCTACCGGAGGAGGAGCGTGTGGAATGGACCCACCTGGAGCAGGGACTGCTGCAGTGCTTGGGGGCTTTTCTTATGCAGCCACAAGCTGTTGCTGGGCTGCTTTTAGTGCATCTCCCCGGGTGGACTCATCTATTAAATGCCGAGTTTCCTGCCTGGTGTTTGAAGTTGCATAGTCCGATGGCTTGGAGATTCTGCAATTGTCTGAGATACATGTATTAGATTGATTGTATAATCTACTTTACCTTAGTTTGAATTAACTGAACTAAATGTTGAGTTATTTGAAATGAAAACATGGTCAATTAGGATAGGGCAATGACTAGTTCGCTCAGTGTCAGGATAATGTGAGTGAGTGGGATATCAGGTCACGGTGTTGCTGGCCTGGTCTCCCAGTGGGTCAGTACTATAAAGTCACCATGAGTGTGCGTGCACTGTCACAAGTCGGTACCCATCCTGATATGACTTTAGATGTTGCCACGACATAAAACTCCAACAACCAAGCTCCTGCTTAATCAACTAATGTACCCACCCCCCAAAAAAAATGGCAGAAACTCTAAACCCATTGGACTCTGCAATTTTAAGCTTCACCATTGGTCAGCCTTGAGTTGAAGTGGCGCATGGTGGACTGAGTGTGTGACGACCTCCTGCTCTGCGTGTGAAGCTTCCATTTGTTCCACTACCCGAGCAACTCCCCCGCAGTGTGGGACATGGGCGCGGCTTATTTATTGCCGAGGAATTGGTCCGCCGATCTGCGACAGTCCCGTTGCCGTGTCTGCAACGACTCGATAAGACGCGAGTGGTCGCTGGTTCCATGTGCCAGTACTCGGGCCTGGTGTACACTGTAAATGCTGCCTTCAAATCTTTTAACAGCTTACACATCTACCAAATCATTCCCCTCTCTCTCACCCCCCCCCTGAACACCCCCCCCCCCCGCCTCTCCCACTCTTCCACTCTCGCCTTGTCCCCTTCCTGCCCTTACCCTTCTCCCACTCCCCCTCCCCCGCCATCTCCGCCATCTCCGCTACTCTCTCCTCTCCCCTCTCTCCATAACCCTCTCTTCCCGCCTCCTTCTTCTCCCCTCCTCCTCTTCCCTCCCTCCCGTCTCCTCCATCTCCCTCCCCCCTCCATCCCCTCCCCTCCCCCTCTCATCTCCTCTCCCTCCCCTCTCATCCCCTCTCCCCTCCCTGTCCCTAACTATCTCCCTCTTCCCTCCCATCTTCTCTCCCTTTACCCCCATCCCATCCCCTCCCCTATCCGCCCTCTCGGTCACCGTTTCCCTAACCCTCTCCCCCCCCAGTCTCTCTCCCTCTCTCACTCCCCCCCTCTCTCGCACCCACTCTCCCTCCCACTCTCTACTCGCCCATCCATTCAATATCCTTCTCCTTCTCCCTTTCTCTCTCCCTTTCTCCCTCTCCATCTCCCTCTCAATCTCCCTCTCCCTCTCCCTCTCCAGCTCTGTCCCCTCTCCCTCTTGATTTCCGTCTCCCTCTCCATCTCCATCTCCATCTCCCTCTCCCTCTCCCTCTCAGCCCCCTCTCCCTCACCTGCTCACACATCCCCCCACCCCTGCTCCTCCACCTTCTCCCCCACGCTCCTTCTGCCCTCAAACCAGCCCCATCCCCAGCAACCACCCCTACATTAGCTCCTCACCCCGACTATAAAGGCTACCTGGACTCGCTCAGTCTCCTCATCGTATCGTGGGTCGTAGATCTAGCTAGTCTGGCTAGGCGTGTGTGTGAGGGAGGTGTAGATGGCAATGCACACATCTTATCAGTCCTTATCTCCCCCCCCCCCCACCCGCCCGCCGAACAACCAAACCCACTGGGCTATCCGTTCACAAACAACCAGTCTAGTATTACCACTCTGGAATGACCACATGTATGTCTATAATTCTGTCTGTTGCTGTTCTTGTTGTCAATATGTATTCTTCAGCCTACTGCCTGTGTCTGTGCCAATGCATTGACCTTTCCGCTCTGCATTGTCGCTGTTATTTACGTTGAGATGTCTTCAAGTGACACATGAATGATTATTAAAGCTGCATAGTCTGATGAAACCATCAAATTGTTTAAACCAAAACTCTGACCTAAATTTGATTCTACATATCTAACTTAGATAGTGTTCCACTCATTAATCATTTGTTGCCAAATAGAAGGGAACACTGAGGCAATCTAATTGAAACTATTCCTGATAGAACCTATCATGATTTATTAGAGTTTTGGAATGCTTACCGAAACCTATTTGACATCTTTTCACTTCAAATATCTCAAAACTTAACCATTTACAATAAAAGTTGCTTCGTGTTAAAGTATGGTCGATTACAACAACCATTTTGATATATTTATCTTTGAAAAGTGACAGAAACCATGAGTGTGTCACAAGTCTGTCACAAGTCTGTCACAAGTCGGTACCCATCCTGATATGACCTTAGATGCCAGGACGTAAAACTCTAACAACCAACCAACCATCAATAGTTTCCACTGGGCGCAGTGGCAAAATCGGTTACAGCGTAAACTTCCCGTGCAGAAGGTCGGGGGTTCGAATCCCAGCTGAGTCAAGCCAATGACCTACCGGATGCAGGAAACTATTATCAATCCCTCAGGTTTAATAAGTTCAGTTAAAACTTCTAAAGGGTTTATATATTTTGTAAACTATAAATAAAACTATGAATAAAAACCACCCTATTTATATTTATTATTAACAAAAATAAAATTGCCGTGGCCGAAGTAAGCAACACAAAATAATGAAATAGAAACATTCAATGTAAAAGCTGTAGGTAATGTTCTCGTCCTGTGCTCGGTGTCCATAGCAACCGGATATATGTGTTTGCCTGCATGGAGGCTAACACTGTAGCTCTAGGGCACCTGGGCATTGCACTTACTTGTATCAGATTGCTATCCAACCCCCCAACCCCCACATCCCGTACCCCCACCCCCCATCCCCCCATCCCGCATTCAAATGTAGCAGTGGCCTATGTAGTGCGTGCCCTCCCCCCCTGGCGAGACGCTCAGTACTCGTACACTGACCTTTCTACCCATCTATCTATCCATTTACCTTTTCCTTTCCTATCCACTCATCTATTCTCCAGCCTAAAGAGGTCGTGTGTTCGATCCGGGATCGGGTCAAAGGCAGACAACATTTACAGAATTCACTAAATGGATTAACTTGTTGGTTGGTTGGTTGATGGAGTTTTACGTCCTGGTGTGTATTTACTCAGGTGCCATGGCACGTATATACCACCCGGGAAAGCGGCATGTTCAGGTGTGGCTAAGCAATATATATATATATATATATATATGACCTTGTCCCCTAGGCTCCTGGATACTGATAGCACAAGGAGAGGTAACATGTCCACTTGAATCAATTTGCGTTTCCACCTCACTGAGTATGGACATGGAAAGGTGAGCAGTGAGTCAGTCTTTACCAATTCTATTTGTAAGTACCTACAGATTAGACGTAATGCATTCATATTATGTGATGATATTTGCCATTGGATGTGTGTTACAATATTCTTAATTATTGTGGGCACACACTTTATGTGATATTGTGTACTGATATTTGGTGGACACATTATATCAACAGTGACATTGACATGATAGGCCAATTTAGGTGTCATAGACATTGTCTGTCAATACATATTGGTTTGTACGTGTGCTAACATACTTCTGAGTGTTTTATTGTTTATACACACACACATGGGGTTGTGACTTGCATTATTTACACAATTATGTACAGACTATGCGCATTTACACTAGTGTCTGACAGATTCAATTGAATATACACTGAGAACATGTTGACCGCCGGTGACTGGCCATGATACCCGTTTGATGGCTGGTGAGCATACAGTTGACAGCCATTGACAGCGTACAGTTAACACCATGCCCAGGATAACTTTCTGTAATTTTGACTGCACGTTGAATTTTGTAACACAGGTATGTGGTGACTATTTATTTTTCATTTAGCTTGTTTTTAATTTGTGACACGGTATGAGGAGGATATCCACCATATAATTGACAGTGGATTGTCTGGGGAGTGAGTGCTTTACACCACTACCTTTCCCTGGTGATGATTTTGTTTGACACTTTTGGTGCTCCTATGCTGTATGTATACAAAATACACATGTTTCAGTTTGCTTAATTGATAAAGTGTGGTAGGATTTGTGTGGAATCCTACTGGCTTGGACCAACTGGTCACACCTGTGCAAGATTGACACTTGAACCTGTCGGGCTAGGCCCTGTCCTTCCAGGGGTTATCATATATGCATCATTTCAATTTGCGAGTTATGCTGACCTTTATGTTCATTTACGGGGAATGTGACTTGGTAGGCAACTGGTGGCCGCTTTGTGCCCGGTTGCTGCTGTCAGATCACGCACCAGACGAGGGGTGATCTTGGACACCTGACCGTGCACATGCCGGTGCCATAAACCTGAGGGCTGGTCAAATGGTTATCTGATCAGGCATATGAAACGGCCAGTCCTCCAAGAGGGGGGGGGTCAAGTGATTCTCAGACAGCTATACTCAGACGGACTGCTAAGCTCATCTATGACACCATTAACAATAAGTCGCCATGAGTGCACACTGTGGCAAGTCAGTACCCGTCTTGATATATCCATATATGTTGCTAGTACTTAAAGTTGCCTAGTCCGATGGTTTTGAATTTCTGTATTATTTCTGAGATAAATATATTAGATCGATCAAGAGTATCTACTTTACATTAGTTCAAAGTTACTTTTATTTTAAATGGTAAACTTTTGAGATATTTTGAGTGCAAACATGGAAAATTAGTTTTGGCAACCTTGCCAAAACTCTGATGCCATATATTTCTGCAGCAACAGGTTCTGTTAAATCCACCAAAAAAAAACCAACAACAAACAAACTATATGCTACTGACTGCATATATCACTAGTGTGATTGACCGGAGTAGAAAGCATCCACATATCAAATCAGGCACGTGCAGTAAATATGCACACATAATTATAGACAACGATTTACCGACATCTTCTGTTCTGCCATAGTGAATTGTAATTACCAGTTCATCATCGCCAGCTTCATCTGACAATTAAGTGCAATGATTAAAATTTGGCAGGAAGCTTGTAATTCACTTCAACCCGGGATTGCAACGAGATGCCCGTCTGATAACCTGAACTTAATTATACTCCGTGTTTCATTCGTGGAATTTCACCCATTCCCTTTCCGCCCCTGCCGCCACACGCCCCGCTCCCCACTCCCCACGCCCCACGCCCCACTCCCCACGCCCCACTATCCACGCCTCACTCCCCACTCCCCATGACCCACTCCCCACGCCCCACTCCCCACGCCCCAGTCCACACGCCCCACTTCCCACTCCCCACTCCCCACGCCCCACTCCACACGCCCAACTTCCCACGCCCCACTCCACACTCCCCACTCCACACTCCACACTCCACACTCCACACTCCCCACTCCACACTCCACACTCCCCACTCCCCACTCCACACGCCCCACTCCCCCCACTCCCCACGCCCCACTCCCCACTCCCCACTCCCCACCCCCACTCCCCACGCCCCCACTCACCCACCCCCCACTCCCCACTCCCCACCCCCCCACTCCCCCCCCCACTCCCCACTCCCCACTCCCCACCTCCCCCACTCCCCACTCCCCACTCCCCACTCCACACTCCCCACTCCCCACTCCCCACTCCCACACGCCCCCACTCCCCACTCCCCACCCTCCCCCACCCCCACTCCCCACCCCCCACTCCCCCCCCACTCCCCACTCCCCACCCCCCCACTCCCCACCCCCACTCCCCACTCCCCCCCCCCACGCCCCACTCCCCACTCCCCACGCCCCACTCCCCACCCCCCCCCACTCCCCACTCCCCACCCCCCACCCACCCCCCCCCACTCCCCACCCCCCCGCCCCACTCCCCACTCCCCACCCCCACTCCCCACTCCCCCACGCCCCCACTCCCCACTCCCACTCCCCACTCCCCACCCCCCACTCCCCACTCCCCACTCCCCACCCCCACTCCCCACTCCCCACTCCCACTCCCCCACTCCCCACTCCCACTCCCCCCCCACTCCCCACTCCCCACTCCCCACTCCCCACTCCCCACTCCCCCCCACTCCCCACTCCCCTCCCCACTCCCCAATCCTCTCAATCCCCCCACTCCCCACTCCCCACTCCCCACTCCCCACTCCCCCACTCCCCACCCCCACTCCCCACTCCCCACCCCCCCCCCCCCCCCACTCCCCACTCCCCACTCCCCACTCCCCATCCCCCCCCCTCCCCACTCCCCACCCCCCACTCCCCCACTCCCCACTCCCCACTCCCCACCCCCCACTCCCCACTCCCCACTCCCCACTCCCCACTCCACACCCCCTCCCCACTCCCCACTCCCCACTCCCCACTCCCCACCCCCACTCCCCACTCCCCACCTCCCCACTCCCCACTCCCGCACTCCGCACTCCGCACTCCCCACTCCCCATGCCCACTGCCCACTCCACACTCCACACTCTCCACTTTCCACTTCCGGCTACCAACTCGCAACTTCCCACTCCCCAAACCCCACTCCCACTCCCCCCACTTCCCCACTCCCACTCCCCACTCCCCCACTCCCCCACTCCCCACTCCCCCAACTCCCACTTCCCAGTCCCCACTCCCCAACCCCCACTCCCCACTCCCCACTCCCCAACTCCCACTTCCCAGTCCCCACTCCCCAACCCCCACTCCCCACCCCCTCCCCACTCCCCACTCCCCACTCCCCACTCCCCAAAACCCACTCCCACTCCCACTCCCACTTCCCACTCCCCACTCCCCACGCCTCACTCCCACATCCCACTCCCCACTCCCCACTCCACACTCCCCACTCTCCACTCCCCAGTCCCCATTTACCGCCCCATCATCACCTCACCACCACCCCACATCACGCCCACACCACCCACACCCCACCCACACGTCACCCTTAGCAACCATGTCACCTCCCCCACCCAGACGCATACCCAGACACAGACCCAGACACAACTATCCCTGCTTACACCCACACCCACATCCACACTCACCCACACTCACCTACCCCAACACTCGCCCAGAACCCACCCACACCTCACCCCCACCTCCAGTTCCCATCTCATCGGCAACTCCCTACACCCCCACCCCCACCCCCACCGATTCCTCCCTTCATCCCATCCACACCCACACCCACACCCACATCCACCGAGAGCACACAACAGTGACATCAGAGACGGGTAGATGGCAATGGTGTCTATTTTCCTAAAATAATTACACATGAAACCATTCGCACAAATAGGAAGCTTCAGTCGAGAGACAGAAACACAGACAGAGAGAGTAGGCGCAGCTCCTAAATTAGCTTAATCGAATATCATCGCTAATGCGATGTGCTATTTAGGAATGGCGTATTTCGATGGCGCATGATTTGTACCAAGGACGGAGGATTGCTTGAAATGTGCATTGTCAAAGCGGATGACCGGCAGAGAATCTGACGGGCACAGAATCTCACATAATGGCTGGCATCCCTAACAATATTCACCCAGTACCAATTGGACGCGATGACCGGCTGGGTAGAATACTCGCTTCCCACATCGGAGAGATCGTAGGACCAAATCGTCGGGAAAGTAAAATATAAGACTTAAGAAACTTATATTGTCCGATTCCTGGCTTGGTACTAGGCATTCGTAGGATAGGTCAAAGACTGGTTGGCTCAGTGTCAGCATAATGCGGCCAAGTTGGGACATTGGATCCTGGTGCCAGTGGTATGGTGTCGTAGTGGGGCAGCGCTATAAAATCGCCATTTTATAGCGCTAGTACCTAGCGAAAGGTACTGATTGTCACAAGTCAGTACCTTTCCTGATATGACATAAGTTGTTGCTAGAATGTAAAATCCCAATTCTGCACAATATATATTTATTAACATGATATATAAATGCAATATAAATGCATCTGGGTATATATATATATATATGCTGTATAAGCCATTATACGAGTATAATAAGCCGGAAGATCCATCTATTCCCCCCAGCCTCTAAGTCCTTGGCTGGTCACCTACTCATCAGCTCATCTACTCATTCCTCATGATCTGATCCGTGGCGCCACCTACCGCTCATCCCTCAGCATTCTCTCACTGTACCGCTGAATTTTAAATTCCTGTCTAAGCGACCGACCATGGGGCCGACTTTAAATGGTATATCTAAGTAGGTGGTTGGTTTAGGGAGTTTTTAAAAATCATTACAATGTTGTATGGGCGAGTGTTTGGGACCCAAATAAAGCAATCGATATAGGGGAGTGGTCGATCTGGGGAGGCAGTCGGTTAGAGAGGTTTTACTGTATATATAATGTGCTATGTATGTGCATGGGGCTTCTTGTTGTGTGAGGTCAGTAAGTACTCCTGGTATTGTTCCTCCTAGAATCTGAAGTCTCAAAATAGTTCATTCTCGCAATACATTTACTGCTTACAGTTAATGATGCTCAGGCAATGCAATTACATACGCATAAACAGTACAGGTTCACCGACCGAAAACCCTTTATTGGGAGGGTCAGTAAGACAGACTTATCTTAATTAATTGATCGCCATTAGTGCGCACTGTCACAAGTATGTACCCGTCCTGATATAACCTTAGATGTTGCTAGGACGTAAAACAACAAACAAACAATATTTATTTGATACAGTCCGAACTCAGGGACACCAGCCTAGATAAGCCCATGAATAGATCCCAGCGAATAGGTTATATATAAATATACAAGCTATGAATAGCCATATTGGATGGTTAAACAGGAAGCCAGGAAACCAAAATTATTACTAAGACAAATTGGATTAGTGCTGCCTAGTGGTGAAAGCAAGTGTTAACACACTTATCCTGTATGAGCATGGTAAATAAATTCATCACACACACACACACAAAATCTCGGTCATGTTAATGCACTTCAAGTATGTTGTAAACTGATGGCGACTGTGGATATACACACAGGCGCCGACTGTTTGTTTGTTTAGGTTTTACGTCCTAGCAACATCTAATGTCATATCAGGACTAGCACTGAATTGTAACAGTGCACACACATGGTGACTTAATAGTGATGTCCCACTGTGAGACCAGACCACTGGCATCAGTCATCATCATCATCATCATCATCATCATCATCGTCGTCATTATTAACATTATTATTATCATTATCATAATTATCATCATCATTATCATAATTATCAAAATTATCATCATCACTATCATCATTATCATAATTACCTTGCAATTATCATATGACCTTGCAAACATTTTTCTCCATTTATCGCTGTTCTCCAGTGCCCTCTGGGACTTGCCAAACTCCAGGCCTGTCCATTCCCTGATGTTGTCTTCACGCTTTTCTCCACTTTCCCCTTTCACAAATCATCCGATATCTGACTGAACCCAGTCTTTAGATTTTGTAATAAAATAAATATATTGTGGCGGCCTAGGTAGGGCCCAGCATTGAATCAGGCTGAGGCAGGGGTTCCCCCAGGTACTCTTATAGGCACGAGCCTGCCGTGCCTACAATACTCTTAGGTGCATGAGTGCCCCGTGTGATAGAGAGCAGTTAGCCCAGGACCCCTGTGTAGACCAAGGGGGGGGGGGGGTGGCTAGGTAGCTGGACTTCTAGAGAATGGACAACATGTCCACACAACCTATAAACTAGGAATTAGACTCATCCTTCCCAGCCCTGGAGCGAACTACACCAGGACTACAGATGAGTCACAACAATATCTCAATTTAATCTATATCGTCGCCAGCGAATGCTTTACAATAATTTTACTATGCAAACGTCATGCATGATATATCTTCTTTGAAATGAAGTAGAAGATGAAGGCATTTTAGCCTTTATGAGGAGGACGGGTCTAAACCACACGAAATATGTTTATTAAACCAATTTGATCAACTTTTTCTAAATTTAAGAATGATGCCATTGACTTTTATCTAGAATTTGATTTTCATTGATGGCAATATGTATAGCGATGAACTATTAAATTCATAGCTATCTTTTGACACATAATTCATCTCATGCTTTTACATTCTGTGTAAAAACAGTGGTTGAATACAAATAGGACATAATACAAGTTGAACCCTTCTCGTGGTGAATATATATGACCGCTGCTGCCGACATGGCATGAAGCAACCATCAATCAAGCAATCAATCAAACTTCCAAAATGGCAAGGATTACTGAAGCCAATTGCAGGAAACTGGAATAAGTAAGCCTTTCCTAATTGAACAAGTCACTACGCTCCAAGCTCAGTGGCACAACTTGACTAAGTATCAATAATTGTACCTGTCTTCAGCGCCTCTTTTGATAGGCAAACCGTTGCCATTTATAAACAGGTTATTTTGAATGCACTTTTCTTTTTGCTGTCGTCTGCTTTGACTGTCACTCTGCTGACAGGCCATCTGCCATGTCAGGACAGCATTAGTTCTGGCCGCAGAGTTGTACTTTGAAGACAAGTATGGTATAGTCTATAGACGCTGACTGCATGCATTAGTGAACACGCAAGGTGTCAGGTCGGATTTAAACAAAACAACACTAAAGGCACTAAATCACGCACCATCTCCATCGTGCGCGAACATAATCATTTATTGTCTCATATTTTTGTGGGAGTGGTGGTGTTGTTGTTACCAAGACCAGTGTCAGGATAATGTGACTGAGTGGGATATCAGGTCATGGTGTTGGTGGCCTGATTTCCCAGTATGGCAGCACTATAAATTCACCATGAGTGTGCACTGTCACAAGTTGATACTCATCCTGATATGACCTTAGATGTTGCCAGAATGTAACACTGCAACATCCAACCCACCAACCAACTCAAATAAGTGTGACTGATGTGCTTAATGCTGCACCGAGATGTGCCACCGCTGTTGCCTCCCTGCGCCCAGACATGTAATAGATACTAGGTTGTTTGTAACCTTACGACTGTTACCAGTTGCAGAATTGCAACATTATAGAGAGGCCCCGATAAATCGCCCAATCGTTGGTCGAACAATAATCTTCTGCTGGGACGGTTATAGAAGCTGGGGGATGTCTTTACAGTGATTAAACGATGAGTCGTTGGGGTGGTCCAGAATCTCTGGTCCGGCATAGCACAGCACTTGTATCCAGCAGACAGCAACAAGGGTTTCCGAGGAAGGGCAGGTAAAGATGGGTCCAGCAGTTCCAGCAACGATAACAAAGCGAGAGAAACCTTAAGGTAAAGGGCCCCACCCAAGCACACAACTCCCTTGGTCAGGGGGAGAAGTATGTCTGGGAGAAAAAAATAGGGTAGAGTCTAGGAAAGAGAAATGAGGAGAGTTGAGTCAATGGACCATGTCTATTTGCTCTATGGCGACCATCCAGTGAGCCAAAGACACGGACAGAGTAAGAGTAGAAAGTGAAATGCTGGTGGGCTCCCCCTCCTGGAACTCTTTTCAGACATATCAAGGAGGAGCAAGGCCAGCAGAGAGGAGATAGAGAGAGGTGTGGATGAAGTGCGGTCTGGATAGCAAGTGCCCCAGACATGTGAGTGCCGTAGATTATAACGGCAAGCGAAATAACATGGGCGGTGGTCTTTGTTTCCATGTTTGCTCGGCGGCATGAGTCATTGAAACCATATCCACGTGGACGGAGGACCACTGGGATAAACATGCCGCCAGTTCCAGGGCAGATTGCCGCCTCACAATTTTTGCCGCCCTTATAGTTGGCTCATTGACTTTTGGCCGTACTCCGATTTTGGCCCTCTTGAATTCTGGCCCATCTGTCAGAATATCGTAGCTTAGTTCAGTCTGTCCTTAGACTCTTCCGTTTTCACCAAGCGACATAGGGAAGTGAGATAGCCAGTCATATCCTCAAACAGAAAAGTTAGTAGTGGTGATGGGACTTTAAATCTTGGCAATCTTGCCCACTGAAAGCTAACATATTAGGATATTATTCTCAGTTATAATTGGTAATAACAAAACATCAGCCTATAGATTGTGGCTGCGTATAATGTGAGTACGTTACTGATAGGGTGTGTGTGGGAGATTAGTAATTAATTAATGAGGAGCGATATACATAACATATCATGAGGTATGTGAGAAGGGACATACACACACTGCCATGGGGAGTAATGCCTGTGAGAAGGGGCATACACACGATGGCTTGGGGAATAGTGACTGATATGGCAGAAAGAACATACACACGATGACATGGGGAGTAAATACTCGTATGTGAGAAGAAACATACCCACGATGAAATTGCGAGTAAAAACTGATATATGGGGAAGCAACATATAGTTGAATGCAGAGAAACTAGCGAATGGTTGGAGCAGGGAGCCGTGCCGAACATGGCATGCAGAATCAGTGTATGCTTAGTGAGGGAGGACGCACAGACAATGTCATGAGAATCAGCGAATTATTCATGAGGAGATGCGACCAGCGTGGTGGCCAAATCGGTAGAGCACAGGCCTCGCATGCAGAAAATCAGGAGTTTGTGAGTTTGGTTCCCGGTCGAGTCAAACCAATGACTTAAAAATTGATACTTGTCGCTTCCTAGCCTGGTGCTCGGCATTATTAGGATAGGGCAAGGGCTGGTTAGCTTGGTGTCAGGATAATGTGAATGAGTGGGATATCGGGTCATGGTGCCAGCGGCCAGATTTCCCAGTGGGGCAGCACTATAAAATCGCCATGAGTGCGTACTGTCACAAGTCGGTCGGTGCCCATCCTGATATTATCTTAGATGTTGCTAGGACGTAAAACAACAACAAACAATCAAACAAACAAACATGAGAAGATGCCATAAGGGGTGATGCCGTGGGGAATATACGTCAGTTTCACCGTAGCAAAGTAGGTTAGGCTATAGGCCCATTGTCGTGTGCAGCGAGGATGCTGGCAGCAGAGAGTGGGCAGGGTTTTCTTTATTGCGGTTTTACCTCCTAAGAGCATCTAAGGCCAACATCAGGAGGGGAGTGTGGGTGGGGGGGGGGAGACAGAAAATAGGTTTCTCATTACCAATTGAGAAGGGTTTTAATAATGCCAGCAGAGGGTAGGGATGTGTGTGTGTGGGTCTGTGTGGGTGGGGGATATGTGGGTGGGGAGTGGGTGGAGGTGAGCAGTAAGGGTGTGGCACCAGTGTGTGTTAATGGTCTGGTCAGTGCAGTAAGCTCTGGGATGTAAAGCTGTCATACTGCGTCCACAGCAACCTTTCATACTGCCAATCGGCCGCATGGGGACTGAACACCGGGCGATGAAGGCGCCGCGGGCGGGTGGTGGGCGGGCGTGGGTGGGTGGGCGCGGGCGGGTGCCGGGCGGGTGCCGGGCGGGGGTCGACGGCGGGGTGGCGGCGGGCGCCTGCGGGTGGTGGGTCGGCGGGGTGTGGGGCCTCAGTGGGCAGATTTACGACGGGCTGTGTGCAGTATTAGCTATATTAAAGATGTGAGTCCGTGTAAGCACTGGCTGCGGTGGTGAGAAGGGAGGAAAGTGTCCTGGGTTCTGGCATGTTACACATGTCTGTGGCGCTTCCTAGAACACAGTGTGTCTTCGTTAATTGTATGTTATTGTGGTGGGATTCCCCCTACCCCTAAGAAAACAAATGCAGTTATTAATAGACGAGATCACTGTTCCGACTGCGCATGTGCTGAAAACGGCGTTGGCAGCAAATCAAATGCGTACGGCCATTGAGTTTGCCGATACGCGTAGAGCAAAACTTCGATTTTATTCAAAGTTAATAGAAATACATAACAATTTGGCATAAACAAGTATGCACACATGCAATATAATGATGTGATGAATATACACCTAAGACAAAACTAGCCATAGTTAAACATTTTGAGCTTAGAAACATACAATTCCACGCAACAGAATCAGTCACTTTAAGGCTGATATCCGCATCACCATTATTAAATCTTGTTCTAATATTAAAATCCCAAATGTGCCAACATACACTTGTTTCAGAGAAATATACAACCAATATCTGATTAACCCTACTTATTTTCCAGTTCTACATATAGCATTAACCATAGGATATAAATAAAAAGATAAATCAAATAAGTAAAACTGACTCTGACTATAGCTCTAACACTAATCTGAGTGCCCAGAGTTGTCTAAATCTAAATGCACATGGCATAAGATGTGCTGAGTATATTGATGTAAATGCAATGCTGGATACAAGATTAATATCTTAATTTATTATATATATTTTTTTATTTGGTATTCTATGTTTCAAACAAGAGCTGAGATGAGCTGAAACTAACACAGTTCATAGCTGCACCCAGCATATTAGCATGTGCCATGTGATTATTATGTACGACTATGAAAGTGGGACAGTTGTGGCGTGTTAAGCCCGCGCCATAGATATAATAATATATCACGCGGGGCGGAATTTGGATTAGGCAACTTTACAAGACCCTCCAATCAGTTGGCACCAGAGGATCTGTCAGTCACGAGCTAAGGCACTCAGGTATGCTGCAGCCCCAAACTCACACCCACGCCCCCCCCCCCCCCCTACCCGCCAAAACCAGCATCCTCACACACATACCTACGCATCTACCACCACCACTCCCCAACACCCCCCCACACACACAACGTCCACACAAACACGCGTACATATCTACCACCATCACTCACCCACCCACACCCACACCAACACACCCACCATCTTCACACACATCTACCATCACCACTCCTCCCACACACTCACACCCACCATCCTCTCCCCACACACACACACACCTACACATCTACCACCACCACTCCACCCCCACCCCACACACACACACATCCACCAGCACACAACCCACCCCACAGCCACCCCCACACACAATTGCACATGCATCACCCGCACCCCCACCCCCACCCGTACACATACAGTTATAATATAATACACAGCAAACTGCACCCACCCCTAACTGTGTCAATGAGCGATAGTACTAGCATCATCGGGGCCATTTCAATAGGACGCCTTGCCTCGGGAACTGCCTGCCCCCCGTCCCCCCTCACATCCACCTCTCCACGGCCCTAAGCTTAATGAGGAGCCTCATGTTCCCTTACACTCTCCAATCAGAGTCGCTAATCTAATGATGTAACCTGGTTGTGTACGCCTCATATTGCTAACCCTCCAGTCCCTGGCTCAACCCGCCCGGACCCCGGGGAGCAGGCCCCGGGGAAGGCAGTTTTGTACCCACCGCCTCTCCTTCTCACTCCCCCTCCTCTCCCTCTCACTCTCCCTCTCCCTCTCCCTCTCCCTCTCCCTTCTTCCTCTCCCTCTCCCTCTCCCTTCTCCCTCTCCCTCTCCCTCTCTCACCCTCATCCACTCCATCCTTTCTCCCTCCTCTCTTCCTCTACCTCTTCCTCACACCTCCCTTTCCCCAACCCTCTCTCAAATATATATCCGTGTCCATCTCCCTCCGCCTCTTCCTCTCCCTCTCCCTCTCCCTCTTTCTCTCTCCCTACATCTCCATCTCCACCTCCCACACTCTCTCGCTGCCTGTTTCTCCAGCTCCCTCTCCCACTCCCCTCTCCCTCTCCAATTCCCTTTCCCTCTCCCTCTCCCATTCCCTTTCTCCCTTTCCCAATTTCATTCCCTCTGCCTCTCCCTCTCCATATTCCCTTCCCTCTTCCCCTCCCACTCCCTATCCCTCTCCTTCTCCCCATCCCTCTCCCTCTCCCTCTCCCTCTCCCTATCCCTCTCCTCCTTCTCCCGTTCCCTCTCCCGCTCCCTCTCCTTCTTCTCCCGCTCCCACTCGGTCTACCTCTCTCTCTCCCTCTCCTCCTCTCCCTCCCTCTCCCTTCCCTCTTTGCCTCTGCCTACCCCCGGCCTCTCTACCCCGTCCTCCATACACTCCGGCCCCGTTGGTTCCTGCTAGAATCCATGTTTGAGTATGCGCAAACATATTTACTTTACTCTTTGAGGTTGGCAGCCGACCATGATCAATGGGCACGATTAATAACGTAGTGTTCGTTCTTTTATCGGATACATGAGAACAAGGCTTTACCATTTTCATTGTGTACTCACTGTTGGTAACTAACTGTGTTGAATATATTGATAAATACAATTATATATATACGTATATGCTATATAATGTATTATATGTATATAACAAAAAGAATAGTTCCTAATGTTTTTCAGTGTCCTTGTCTGGACATCTCTCGCTTCCCAACTAATGTGATTAATGCTGTAAAATATTCCGATATTCGGCAAGGGGTGAATGCAATTGTTCTATCGGTCTCCGTGACCATGTGTATACATACATATGGGTTGGTTGGGCTGGCAGATCTGGGTGTGATTGCACTCAGGGCCTAGCCCTTCTGCTGGGGTAGGGGTCACACAACTCAAAAGGTCAAGGTTAGGGGGGGGGCATACAGCTACTGGTGTTGGGCAGACCACTGGTATCCATAGAGTCCAGGAATGCTGGATCCCTATTGGTAGGGCCAGGAATGCTCGATTCCCATTAGGGGATGGAGGTGGTATGATACTTTACAATGAACCCATGTAACTATATAAGCAATAAACCAGAGGGCTGGACTCTCTCTTCTTCTTTATTGTTTTCCTCATAGCCTACGTACACAGCCACAGATCGAGCATTAGATTCTACAAACTGGTGACCACAACGCTTATTAACACACAGTGTTCATTTGACAGTAGATACTTGCTGGTGCTGATGGTGCGCTGTGTAGGTAGTGTTTTTCTTCTATTTTTTTACTTTGTGAGGGTTTGAAATTCTTGGGAATTTGTGTTGTCAATGATTTTTCTGACAATACCACTATTTTGGAAGATCCGCTAGACTTTATTGATGGTATGTCTGTAACATGCCATCATTGAAGCCTCGCGTCACCGCTGAAATATCTTTTGTCATACGGTACTACTTTTGGCTTTACTTTAACCTTGTCCCAGAGGGGGAGTGTAGTGATAAACTACCTCATTTTTAAAAAGTATTTCTTCTTCTATACATACATTTCTATACTTGGATTCAATTCTGCAAAAGTTTTTCTACCACTGCAAACAACAGCAGATTGAAGATGTCGCTCACACGTGCAAGGGAGGAATCATTGCGTGACAAGTTTCAACGATGGTTCCAAGGTCAGTGTACACCGGACAATTATTCATCTGAAACAGGAGTGGTAGAAGCTTGGTCTAAGTTGATGGCACTTAGGTTAGATATTCTTAAAGAAGAACAGGAGGGGCATTTGTCAGAAATAAGGGATAGGAGAGAAATACGGGAAGAAAGAGAAGAATGCAGGGAGGCATGGGAACTTTTGCAGGTTGAGCACAGGCAGAGAGAGGTACGGTGTAGATCATTAAAGGTGTACAGCAAGTCTCTTCCCCTATTAGACTGGACAGACAGAGGAGTGTTACGTAATTGGATTGATTTGATCGAACATATAGGGACTATTGCTGACGTTTCAGACCTGGACACCCTTCATTTTGCTTTGTTAAATGCAATGGGAACGTTGCATGAAGTTCTTTTCACAGCTTTTCAACATGAAAATGCTGGGTCCTGGAAAAAGATTAAGGATGTGATAACATCAATTCTTTTAACCGCAGGTGAGTGTAGTCACTTGAAGGGGATAATGATGGCTATGAAGCAAGAGGAGGGAGAAACAGTAGCTGCATACTGTCAGCATTTTAAGACTGTGGCAGCGAAAGGCTGGGATCTCCCAAGTGCAATTTTTGGTACTCACAACTTCGAAATACTCCTTTGAAGATTTCTCAACTCCTTACTTGATGATAATATCATGTGGTATGTGGAAACAATCTGACCAAAAACTCTTGAAGAAGCCTTCAAAATGTCTATTCTCAGTGATAGGGATTTGTTATCAGGCAGCAGAGATGTGCAAAATCACGTCTTGGGAACTTAGCTATTTGTGAGCAAATAGATAGTCTAAATGGTACTTCTTTGGATTTGTTCAAGTCTTTCTCTTCTCCCAGAGGATCTAAATCCTCTGGTTCAGATATTTAGGTCATGAAATCATTTCAGGGTGAAATAAAGTCTCTTAGGAAGTGCATGAGTAACTTGTGGTTAGGCAGTGTAGTTTCTGAGCATTTGGCGATTGACACTGTGAATGCTGCCACACCATCTCTTGTCAATTCTTACAACCAAGGCGTATGTGGTGGATTGCTGCATGTAAACCTAGGGCAGGTGGTCAGGGTAGAAAATGCCAGTGTAAGTAGGCACACTCCACTCGCATAACACACTGCAGGCATTGCACTGTCAATGCAACCGCAGGGGGGCAATGGAAATTTTCCAACAGTTACACAGATGCAGACATTACCTGTTGGTACATCTCACACATATCCGCAGTCGCAGAAAAGCAACGCTTTTAGGCAAAGAAAGCATAGTTCAGCACCAAAGCATACAATATCTTGTTACTTGTGTAATGAAGCACACATGATGCGCAATTGTCCAAATAAAATAAATAACTTTCGGGTAACGTTAACATGAGCGCTACTACACCGTTGGGAAACTAGAAAGCGCACTTCATGCACATCCTTCAATTAATTTTGAATTTGACAGGTTTAATTTATCTGGTTTTGTAGACTCAGGTGCGGCTAAGAGTTTGATACATTTGTCTGTTTTCCAGTCCTTGATTGACATCGGTGTATCTGATGGGCAATTGTATCTGGGTAGTAGATTGAGATCTCTATCAGGACATCTAATTCCTACTGTAGGTATAGCATATATTTCACTTTACGATATGTTATGTCCTTTCTTTGTAATAGATTCACTGAGCTTTGATATGCTCATAGGTACAGATGTAATGGAAATGGTCGCAGCTGTAATTAGTTATAGAGATAAATTTGTTTCCTCGTGTGATATTCTACATCCTCCTCTTTTCCTCTCTTTTGTTCTCCTTTTCCCCCTCCTTTTTTTCCCTACCCAACCTTTTATCTCTTTAAAAAAACTATTGTGTTATCAGCCGGGATAGCATAGTTCGTTGTGAATACAGAAGCTAGAGCTAAATTCATCCTGGCTTAAAATGGAGAATCCAAGTCCCAAAGGTTGGAGGTGAATTTAGAACCACCATCTTTGGGTTTATTTTCTCCCCTGCCCGACACCACTGCCTGGCGATACTAAAAGATGTTTGCCTGGTACCTTTACCATCTCTCCACCTGGTACCTTTGTACCATCTCTCTACCTGGTACATCTACCATCTCTCCACCTGGTATATCTACCATCTCTCCACCTGGTACCTCTACCATCTCTCCACCTGGTATATCTACCATCTCTCCACCTGATACCTCTACCATCTCTCCAAGTGGTACCTGTGTACAATCTCTCCACATGGTACCTTAACCATCTCTCCACCTGGCATGTCTACCATCTCTCCACCTAGTACCTTTACCATCTCTCCACCTGGTACCTCTACCATCTCTCCACTTGCCACCGTTCTACCATCTCTGCCCCTGGTACCTCTACCATCTCTCCACCTGGCACCTCTACTATTGTTATTGTCCATTATTGTCTTTGCACATGCTACTCCGTGGGTTGGCTTCAAGCCCCGCCCCCACCCCCCCGAATCATGCGACCGGTGGCAACGCCACCAGACCAAAGGGGAGCCATACTGTCGCTCGCGCCTGAGGATTATATATACATTTATATATACATATATATAAATATATATATATATATCTATGGACCAAATGGCCCTGGATTCAACACATGTTCACTAATTTTCTCTCTATGCATACACACATACAGATACACACATACTCATACACATATATACATACATACACATACCCATTCAGACACATAATACCTATTATATACTAATTCTGTTGGCACTATATCTAGTGGCTCTGTACCTACAAGCCCCCACCCCACCACACCCCACACCTCCCACACACTACCCACATCCAGTGTCTGGTCAGTTCGCCGCCAGGTGGGGCTACCTACATGTTGCGCGGTGCTGCTAGTTATCTCCTGGGATGAGGGCGGGGCAGGGAGGGTCGGGGAGGGTCGGGACTGGGCGGGGTGGGGGCGGGGCGGGGCTCGGCGCGGGGGAGGGGTGGGGGAATGGGGGGTGGGGGTGGGGGTTATCTTTTCTTCGGTGAGTGGACACCGCCCGCCCGCCCGCCACTCATCCATCCATCTAGGCGAGGGGAGGAGAGGGGGGGGGGGGTAGGGGGAGTGGGGATGGGGCTTAGGTGCGCCATATCGCCTTACCCGGAATAGGTCGTGAGCTGCTCGTATATAGCGCGTGGCAACTGCTCAAAAGTGGTCTAATCATCATCAGTGCCCTGTAATCTGCTCGGCGTGGCACGCAGAGGCTGGGTGTGGGCAAGGTGCTTGAGAGGAGCTGGGTGTATGTATGTGTATGAGGGGAGGAGGGGAGGAGGGTGACCAGGGGGACGAGGGTGACGAGGGTGACGAGGGTGACGAGGGGGACGAGGGTGACGAGGGTGACGAGGGTGACGAGGGTGACGAGGGTGACGACATGGTGGATGTGATTGTCGGCAAGTAGTGGATATATGCTTCTTGTAGACGAAACTATGTGTCATGGTATTGTTCCAGAATCTACTGAGACAGTACAAATTGTATGTAAGTAGACAACTATATATATATAATAGAGAAAGCGAGAGATCAATTGATATATATATATATATTATATATATTGATCTCTCTCTTTCTCTCGCTGTCTATAATACATATATATATATAGTGCTTGTCTAAATATTGACATACTTATCTAATGCTCTACGTATACATTGGACAGGTACAAGAACTAGAGGGGACAGGTGTGTTTTGGTGTATTTTCATAGTGTATATCGATATAAGCACCAGATCATCAGCAGGTGACAATGCCTAGATCCGTTGATATACATTATGTATGCGCGTACAGGGGGACAGGTAAGTAACGTCCACTGTCTCTGCACGACACGCACATAAACTCACTCTGCTACTAATGGCAGGTGCTGTCAACGCCTATAACTATATCTGATCGATATTCACGAACTGCAATCAATGCCACCTATCGGGGTGTCGGAGAACTAATAGTTCGTGCTTAAATGTCTAAATATAGAACCACTGATATTTTCGTTTGCAAGGCTTCCAAATTCCAGTTAATTAGAATGTAGTATGTTGTCTAAATCGAGAAGCAGAACAGGATGGGGGTGCTTTGGGTATGGGGGGGGGGGGGTGTACTGAAGATGTGAATAGATTCAGGGTCATTTAGTCCATAAACGCCATTAATTAGCACCGACGATGAATCGCTTTACAGGATTTTGTTTGTTTGTTGTTGTTTTACGTCCTAGCAACATCTAAGGTCATATCAGGACGGTGCTTTACAGGAAGGAGTTGAAACTCCAACAACACTAACAACTCAGTACAATTGTATTGATAAAATAATTGTTAATGATTATTTATGCATATTACATAATATATTTGAAGCTAGATCTGGGTTGTTTGTTGGTAAATGCGTGTTGCTATTTAACGTTTGAATCCTCTGATTGGTCTCTTCTCTTCGAAACTCCCCCCCTCCTTATTTATTATATATCTAGTCATACATTATATACACTATATACATGATATGCATTATATACATTATGTGCATTATATGCATTATATGCATTATCTGCAGTATATGCATTATATGCATTATATGCATTTTATATGTTAGACACAGTATATACATGATATACAATATACACATTATATACATTATATACATTATATACATTACATACATTAATACAGCATATACAACATATACAGCATACATATCATATACATTGTATACATTATATACAATATATACATTATATACATTATATACATTATATACATTATATACATTATATACATTATATACATTATATACAGTATACCTATTATATACAGTATATACAGTTTATACAGTATATACAGTATATACAGTATCTGCGTTATATACAGTATATACAGTATACATTATATACAGTATATGCCTTATATACTTTATATACATTATATCTATTATATACAGTATATGCATTATATACATTACATACATTATATATATATTGCCATACATCTTTACTCGGAAGTACATATTTATATAGTTATATAACTATATGATTTATCTATAGGTAATTCATTATGCAAATGTAAGCAAGTCTCCTATATTGTATATTCTCATTATTATTATACACACATGTCTTTATATATATAGGTGCTATATATGTATGCATATATATATATATATATATATATATACACCGCTGTGTATAACTTACAGCGACATCAAAGGCCGGTGTCTCTCATACCATGTCTATGTGGTGTGGGAGGTTAAAAATCCCTTGGGTCGGTAAAAGTGTAGGCTCGGGCTTTCTATCGACAAACTGTCTAATGGTGAAAACAAGACTATTTAGACTTATCCATGATAGGCAGTATAAATCTTCAAGAAAAAGAAATATGGGTGCAAGTTGCCATTAACTGATCATGTGACCCTCGATAAATATTTAGCAAATCCCATTCCAGTTTTCGTTCCAGGGCAAACACAATTGCAGAATGAGTACGGTTTACGTACTTATGATGCTACGCTGAACTTCACCAATATATTATAAGGCGTAGCATAGAAAAGTAATTCGGTATCCAATATATACCATACCAGATAGTGTTGCGAAGCCTGATGGAATCCAGTGTGTTGTTACTGCCTTTACCTGTCACCATATTTGTTGTCATAAGGGTTATGCATCCTGACAACATCTAAGGTCATTGTATCGATATGTGACTGCACATTTATGGTGACTTTATAGTGCTGCCCCACAAGGAGACTATGCCGCTGTCACCATGACCCAGTTTCCTACTCAGTGACATTATCCTGATACTGAGCTAAGCAGTCCTTGCACTATCCTAGTAATGCATAGGTAGCGACAAGTATACATTTTGTAGGTCATCGCTTTGATCCAACTTGGGTTTCAAACTCCCAACCTCTCGCGCGGGAAGCCTGCGCTCTTACCGATTTACCACCGGACCCGGTCGCCTTATTTGTATGAAATCGCTAATGCTAATGCTTGTTTGTTATTTGTTGGGGGTTTTACCTCCTAGCAACATTATGAACATATCAGGATGGGACCTACCGCGGACCTACCGTGGATAACATTGGTACCTGTTCAAGTTGGCATATTGGCTACAGATTGATGTCAACCTTTTGTTTTGACCGATTTGAAACCACTCCTCAGATAATCATCATGATAATCAATTATTGTACAATCGTGTATTTTTAGTATAGCGTATGATAATACCACCACGTGAGTAACATGCATGCGATGAATGCGTGCATGTATATGTGTGTATGGGTGTGTATGTATGTGTGCGTGGCAAGTGTGCAGAGGAAGGGACATGGACCAGTGTTTTACAAAGAAAACAAGACAAAATATACCCAAAAAAAGCCACCCATCGCCCCTAACATTCCACGTGGATGCGGGATGTGTGTAGTCATTTGTCAGATCACTCTGTCTGATGGCATTCAAACTCCTGCCTCCCCCCTCTCTTCCCCTCCTCCACCCACACTCTCCCACCCTCTCACCTTCACAATCCACTTCTCCACCTCTTCCTCACCCCATCCTCATCTGTCTTCTCTTTCCTTCCCTCTTCACCTCTCGCCCGCTCACTCATCCCATCCTCTCCTCCTCACCCTCTCCTTCTATACCCTCTCCTCACCCTTCCTCATCTCGCTCTTCCTATCTCTCTTCCTCCTCCGTACCCTCCACTTATATCTGCTTCCATTCCTTTTGATCCTTCCCCTCTTCACTCTTCTTCCTATTCAGACTCCAACCTTCCTCCCATTCCCCATACAAACTAAGACATTCTTCCCCCCCGTATGTCCTTCCCCATTCTTCCTTCTTCCCCCCTCTCTTCCCTTCCACCTTTCCTTCCCCCTCTGTCCTTCCCCATTATCTCCCCCCTTTTCTTCCCCCCTCTGCGTCCCCTTCACCCCCACCCCCTCTCCCTCCCTTCTCCCTTCCCTTCCCCTCCCATCCCCTTCCCTTCCCCTCCCATCCCCTTCCCATCAATACCCCCTCTCTCCCTTCACCCACACCTTCCCTTCCTCATCCTCATCATAATTGTCACTGAAGTCACCAGCCAGCCACCAGCCACTTATAGGCACTCCTCCCCACACCTCTCGCACTACCCACACCCTCACCCACACCCATACCCCCCACACCCCATATGCCCCACCCCATGCAGACACAGACACACACCCTGTGCAGAGAGAGACACTAGCCGCCCGCGTTCGGCATGTGCACATGGCTCTTTTTTTTGTTAACCTGGAACCGGTGGATTGCATTGACGTCATGGCGGCTTTACCATAGTCATTGCCAGCCCGGCACCACCTCGGAGCCGGTGGACGTGGCGGCGGTGGCGGCGGTGGTGGCGGCGGCGGTGGCGGCGGTGGCGGTGGCGGTGGCGGCGGTGGCGGCGGTGGCGGCGGTGGCGGCGGTGGCGGCGGTGGCGGCGGTGGCGGCGGTGGCGGCGGTGGCGGCGGTGGCGGCGGTGGCGGCGGTGGCGGCGGTGGCGGCGGCGGTGGCGGCGGTGGCGGCGGTGGCGGCGGTGGCGGGCGGCGGTGGGCGGCGGTTGGGGTGATGGCGGCAAGTGCCTGCAGCGGGTGGACCCGTGTCCGGCAGGTAGTCGTGCGGGCCTGCGGATGGGGGGAGGGCGGGGTGCGGGTGGGGGTGAGTGGGGGGGGGGAGGCAGCATTCAGCGTTACCTGCCCCGCCCGCCTGATGGCGCTGCTGCCGCTACCAGCGCTGCCGAGCGCTGCGTGCCGGCCGCCGAAGACGAGGGACATGCTTGCACACTGCTAGAAGGGGAAGGGAGGATGCGGGGAGTGACGGGAGTGAGGGAAGTAGGAGGCGATGGTGTGGGGGAGAAGAGGGGCGGAGGAGTGGAGCAGGTGTCGGAGAAGGGAGGCAGAAGAAAAGCGGAAGGTTGCGGTGGGACGGGAAGCATCATCACACCAATGCTGCTGGTGGTCACCGGGGGGCTGGTGGGTGAGGTGGGTAGGATGGGTAGGATGGGTAAGGTGGATAAGGTGGGTAGGGTGGATAAGGCGGGTAAGGTGTGTAAGGTGTGTAAGGTGTGTAAGGTGGTTAAGGCGGGAAAGGTGTGTAAGGTGTGTAATGTGGGTAAGGTGGGTAAGGTGGGTATGGTGGGTAAGGTCGGTTAGGTGGGAAGGTGGGTAGGGTGGGTAGGGTGGTAGGGTGGGTAAGGTCGGTTAGGTGGGTAAAGTGGGTAAAGTGGGTAGGGTGGGTAAGATCGGTTAGGTGGGAAAGGTGGGTAAGGTGGGTAAGGCGGGTAGGGTGGGTATAGTGGGTAGGGTGGGTAATGTGGGCAGGGTGGGAAAGGTGAATAAGGTGGGCAGGGTGGGTAAGGTGAGTAAGGTGTGTAAGGTGTGTAGGCTGAGTGGGTGCAGTGACGGCTAGCTTCAAAGTAATTTCCACCTGACAACACACCCGACCCTCCATCAGGGTACAAATAACTGACCATTGTGGGCTGATAGGCTCAGTCCTTTGATGCCCGCAATTGTGTGCGCGTTATGCGCACGCGCGTGTGGACGTGTACGCGCCCGTCTGCTGCCACTGCTGCGCCCATCTCCCCACTCATACGTCCTCTCCCTCCACTTCGTCCCTCCACTTCCTCCTTCCCCCCCCCTCCCTCCCTCGCACCCATCGGCGCCATTTCCCTTCCAACGCGATCCCTTCCCGCTGTCCTATATTTCAGACACCTTCTACCGCCTCTTCCGCCTCCACCACCGCCCCTTCCTCGCCTTGCCTCGCCCCGCCTCACCCCGCCCCACTGCCTCACCCCGCCTCATCCCGCCCCCACTGCCTCACCCCGCCTCACCCCGCTCCCCACTGCCTCTCCCCGCCTCTCTCCCCCCCCCCCCCCCCCCCCCCCCCCCCCCCCCCCCCGACCCCCACCTGGCCCGCCTCCCCTCGCCCTCCGCCTCTGCTTCCCCATCTCCCCCCCCCCTCCCTTCCCACTCACCTAACCTACACACTCAACCACCATAAACTCCACCGATTCCACCACTCTCCCGCCTCTCATGCCGACCTCGACCATTGACTTCCAAGCAGGCCCCGATTATATGCATCCACACTGCAACGCGCGGTCCCTGTCGTATGGACCAGTAGTAATAACGCACCTGCTCAATTCTCCATTTCACACTGCCTCCATGGGCACCGGCACTAACACCGCACATTCCAATCAACTCCTCGACGTCTGAACCTCTTTGCTAGACATTTCAGGGCAGTTACCTTTCAGGACATTCACCTTTCCAGAGCTCCATTTTGGGCCAGTGTCGCCATTTGCATATGTTGTATATACATAGCCACATATGCACATATGGGGGTTAAGTAGGTGCCAACCTTCACCATCATTACAAGTGTGGCCTGCCATCTGTCAGCCTGCTATTGCCCTCTTTCAGCTCTGTTGACATTTATGGAAGGTTCCTATTCTCTAAGCTTCGGTGGCCTTATGAGATCTCGGTGAGGTCTGGATTTACTCATGTCTTATTGATATTACATCGCACTTTTCACTACCCCAACGCCCTCCTACAAACATACACACACATGCAGACACACATATACACGGACAGGCACACACAGACAAACACAGCCAGACACACGTACACACATACACACATAGGCACAAAGAGACACACATCCACTCACATACACATACACACAGACACAGGGACACACAGAGACAACAACAGCCAAACAAATATACACATATACACACATAGGTACACAGAGGCACACAGAGACACACATGCACTCACATACATACACGCACAGACACACACATACACAGATACACACTGACACACACAGACAAAACAGCAAAACAAACATACACAAATACACACAGAGACACACATACACTAACATACAGACACGCACATACACACACAGGCACAGCCAGACAGACACACAGATACATACACATGGACACGCAGGGACACATACACACATATACACACACCCTAATGTCTGTCAGGTGCTTTCTCCCCACCTATGCATCAACAACTCCTACCCTGGCCGATCTCTCCAGTCCCGGTGCCCCCACTCCACACACACTACATGTACGCCCACCCCCTCCCTCCCCCCACACATAGACTCTCAACCCTCAACCCTCACCCACCCCCACTCCTCGTCGCTGTTCTCTATTCCTACAGGCTCCCCTTCGTACCTCTATTATACGCACTCCCCACCAACCCCACTTACCACCAACACCACACACATCCTCCCCTCCACCCACACCCTACCCGTCCATCGACCCTGCGCCCTGTCACATCGTCTCACCCCTCACACCCCTTCGTGTCCATGTCACCCCCCGCCACCCCCGCCCGCCCGGCCTGCCTCCCCCCAACACCCCAACACCCCCGCCCCGTCACACCGACCCCCGGCAGTCCTGCTCCCTCCCCGCCTCCCGTGCAGCACCCCGGGGCATGCTGTGGGTGGGCGACCTTTTGGCGGCGTCCAGCCTGTCCAGCCAGACTGCGCGCATGCGCAGATACACACATAAGCACACACACATGCGCACACAAGCATACACACACGGACACACACATACACACACGATCGTCCCCGGGCTTCTGCTGTATTGAGATAAGGCGTTTGCGAGTCAGCGTGCTGTGCACAGACTCCCCGATGCTTCCCTTCCCCACTTCCTCCTTCCTCCATCTCTCCTCACTCTTCCCCAACCGTTCCCACACCTTTCTCCCACATTTCTCCCACCTTTCCCCCACATTACCTCCACTATTCTCCGCCCCACGCCCCCACAACCCACCCTTCCCCCACCCAGCCTCCACCCTTCCCCCACCCTCCCCTATCCGTCCCCCACCCTCCCCCATCCGTCCCCTACCCTTCCCCCACCCTCCTCCACCCTTCTCCCACCCTTCCCCCACCCTTCCCCTACCCTGTCCCCCACCCATCCCCCACCCTTTCTCCACCATTCCTCCACCCTTCCCCCACCCCTCCCCCACCAATCCCCCACCAATCCCCCACCCTTCCTGCTATGGGGTGATAGCATTGCTCTGGATCGAGGAGCCCCCCACCCAAATGTATGTGATGTATATTATGCATTATACGAGTGTATAAATGCAAGGGGAACACACACTTTATATGTCTATTCCTCCGTGGTACATTGGTGGAGTGCCCCCCACCAGCCTTCTGGATAATAGGTGGGTGGGCCCCCCTCCCGCCACACACAATGGCAAGTACTGCGCTACTGTACAATAACATATATTGTTGACCTCCCCCTTCCCCCGTGTGATGTCCATGGCGCACAAATCATCACAAACCATATACGCTCTCCTTATTAGTATATTACCTCATTGTTCCTCGTTGTCTCACGCGTCCGTTGTCATTACATTCAATGCAACACTTTGTTGAACCGGTTGACATCATATAAATATGCTAGCTCCCACCTCCAACTCACTACCACTCACTACAACTCACTATAAGTTATAACTCACTACAAGTCACTACAACTCACTACAACTCACTGCAACTCACTACAACTCACTACAACTCACTACAAGTCACTACCACTTACTACAACTCACAATAAGTTATAACTCACTGCAACTCACTACAACTCAGTAAACCTCAGTACACCTCACTACAACTCACTACAACTCAGTAAAACTCAGTACACCTCACTACAACTCACTACAACTCACTACAACTCAGTACAACTCACTACAACTCAGTGCAACGCACTACAACTCACTGCAACTCACTATAAGTTATAACACACTACAACTCACTACAACTCACTACAACGCACTACAACTCACTACAACTCACTACAACTCAGTACAACTCTCAAAAGTCACTACCACTCACTACAACTCACTATAAGTTATAACTCACTACAACTCACTACAATGCACTACAACGCACTACAACTCACTACAACTCACTACAACTCACTACAACTCACTCAACTCACCTCAACTCATTGCAACTCACAACAACTCACTACAACTCACTACAACTCAGTGCAACTCACTACAACTCACTGCAACTCACTACAACTCACTACAACTCACTACAAGTCACTTCCACTTACTACAACTCACAATAAGTTATAACTCACTGCAACTCACTACAACTCAGTAAACCTCAGTACACCTCACTACAACTCACTACAACTCACTACAACTCAGTACAACTCACTACAACTCAGTACAACTCACACCAGTCACTACCACTCACTACAACTCACTATAAGTTATAACTCATTACAACTCACTACAGCGCACTACAACGCACTACAACTCACTACAACTCACTACAACTCACTACAACTCACTACAACTTACTCAACTCACCTCAACTCATTGCAACTCACAACAACTCATTACAATTCACTACAACTCACTACACGTCACTACAAGTCACTACCACTCACTACAACTCACTACAACTCACTACAAGTCACTACAAGTCACTACAAGTCACTACAAGTCACTACAAGCCACTACAAGTCACTACAAGTCACTAACACTCACTACAACTCACTAAAAGTCACCGCAAGTCACTACCACTCACTACAACTCACTACAACTTACTACAAGTCACTACAAGTCACCACCACTCACTACAACTCACTACAAGTCACCACCACTCACTACAACTAGTCACTACAAGTGACTACAAGTCACTACAAGTCATTACAAGTCACTACACGTCACT
This sequence comes from Branchipolynoe longqiensis, assembly GCA_030323885.1. Taxonomy (NCBI): domain Eukaryota; kingdom Metazoa; phylum Annelida; class Polychaeta; order Phyllodocida; family Polynoidae; genus Branchipolynoe; species Branchipolynoe longqiensis. The sequence continues at coordinate 16,072,374 of CM059192.1, read as the reverse complement.
ACAACTCACGAGGGGTTCGCACGCTTAGAGAGGTGAGATAGTGGATGACGCTGGTTGGGTGGGTGTAGGTTGGGTGGGGAGGGCAGGGTAGGAGTAAGCGAGGAGGGCGGGGAGGGCGGGGAGGGCGGGGAGGGCAATCAGAGGGCGGGGATGGGGTGGCGTGCAAGGGGAGAGCTGGACGGGGCGGGGCAGGGACGAAGTGGGGCGGGGCAGGGCGGGACAGGGTGGAGCAGGGTGGGACTACGCGTGGCAAACCGGGGCTAGGATGAGGGAGATCGGTGTGGGGCGGTGCTTGGAGACCTGGGGTGGGACGGGGCAGAGCGGGGCAGGGCGTGGCGGAGCTGTGCAGAGCGGGGTGGGGCCGGGTGGGGCGGGGCGAGCGGGGTTGGACTACGCGGCGCAAAACGGGGCTAGAATGAGGGGAGGGCGGTATGGGGCGAGGCGTCGCGACATGGGGCGGGGGGGGGGGGCGGACAGGGCGGGGAGAGGCGGGCGGGGATGACAGGACGAGCGGCAGAAGCCATGGCCATATATAGCCTCCCACTGAGCGTGAATTAGTTTGCAGGCGTTTTGCACGTAGTGTTTGTCGATTTGGGGTCAAAAAGAGGCAACAGGGAAGGAAGTAGAGGGGGTGGGGTTGTTGGGGGGGGGGTGAGTAGGTGGGAGCCGGGTTTGTATGGCTTGATATGTGTTTGGGAGCATGGCTAAGTGAGTGGAGATGGTGTAGAGGTTATAGCGCTGCTGCCATCAATTGTTGGCGCATAGTGGTTTGCGCTGGGTGCTTAAATGCACCGTGGTGGTGGGCATCGCTGATAATGCTGCGGTAGAATCGATCCCATTATAGTATTGCATAACAGGTGCCTCTGTTCTATCCGTACACACACGCCAAATGAGGCTGCCCATTAATAACCTAAGTACAATGTGATACATAATCACGTTTGATCTGAATGCTCTGTGTGGAAAGGGCGGCTGGGATTCATTATTGTGAGTCCTGCTCGGTGTGTAATGAGTTGCTTTTCATAGCTATGCTATACAGGGTCAGCTTTCCAGGTGAGCTGTGCTACTTAATGCATTGTAGGAGACTGTGACTTTATGGAAGGGAAATGTGAGATTGTATTTATTATGTATGTTGGGAATATAACTCGCCGTATATTGATTGCCATTATAATATAAGGGGACTAGGCTTGATGGCACTGCTCATTATAAGGGAACTGGTCAATATGAGGGAATTGCTCATTATGAGGGAACTGGTCATTATTAGGGAACTGCTCATAGCGAGGGAACTGACCATTGGGGGAAGAGCTTATGAGGGAACTGCTCATTATCCGGGAACAACTCCTTATGAGGAAATTGCTCATCAGAAAGGAATTGTCCATTATGGAAGAACTGTTCATTATGAGGGAACACTTCCTTATAAACGAGCTGCCTATTATGCGGGAAGAACTCATTATGAGGGAACTACTCACCATGAGGGAACTGCTCATTATGAATAAATGAACTGCTCGCCACGAGAGAACTACTCACTATGAGGGTACTGCTCATCGTGAATGAACTGCTCATCACAACATAACTGCTCACTATGAGAGAACCCTGCATTGCGCATGCGCTGAACCTGTCATTGGAACCTCCGGCGAGCCGGCTGGCAATACTAGAACTACTCACCAGTATCTGTCTCGGCCGTGGATGCGGAAGATCTCCCTCAAGCAACACGCTGAAATTGTCCGCATGGTCAGGGGCCTTAGAAGGGTCAGCTGTCCTGCTTTGTTTGTGCGCACAAGTGTAGCCAGAGCTGGTTCTGAGCATTATTTTAGATAACCGTCTCCGGCTTATGGGACACCCTACACCGGCAAGCATTAGATGGCGACCTCGGCGTCGATGGTTAATGAAGTTGCAATTTTGCTGCTGCATTATTAATGGCAGGGTTTCAATTAACAGCAGGGGTAGGCTATAATGGGTCGGTTCACCAACAATTTGCAGTAGGTTATTCCCCAAAAATAGCGTATGCCAAATTAAGCCTTTTTTTAAAATCTTATTTTTAACCACACACACACAAACAACCACCATATATAATTAAAGTATTCCTAATCATATAAATTAATTCTAGCTCATACATAGATGATAAACTATTAAGAACACTTGGTTCAATAATCGGTTGGTTGTTGGAGTTTTACGTCCTGGCAACATCTAAGGGCACATCAGGATGGTGATTCAATAGTGATCAGGTAAGCACCAGCATTCAATGTTTAAATACCGATGTTATTTCGGGGCGAGGGAAAAGGATGCCTGTGGAAAATGATTTCGACCAATCACCCCCACAATGCTGGAGGTTACTTAGTGATGAAAGGTATGCTCAATTATTCCATATCAGATGGCGAAGCATTCCCCAGTGTGTATAGTAGACGTTCAGCAATGTATAGATCGCATCAATAATCTATCATACTGGTGACCTTTTTTCCCCCCTCCTATTTTATGTTATGTGCAATACCAAAATGCTGGTATTGGCGTTCTGTTCTGGGTATGGCTGTTGTTGCTGTTGTTGCTGGTGTTGCCAGCCATTGTTGTTGCTGGTGTTTTAGCTGTTTTATTGTTGTTGATGTAGTTGTTTTGTTGTTGTTGCTGCTGCTATTGTTGTTGTTGTTGGTGTTGGTGTTGCTGCGGGTGTTGATGTTAGTGTTGCTGCGGGTGTTGTTGCGGGTGTTGCTGCTGGTGTTGCTGCTGGAGTTGCTGCGGGTGTTGCTGGTGGTGTTGCTGCGGGTGTTGCTGGTGGTGTTGCTGCTGAAGTTGCTGCGCGTGTTGCTGCTGGTGTTGCTGGTCCTGTTGCTGCTGTTGTTGCTGCTGGTGTTGCTGCTGGTGTTGCTGCTGTTGTTGCTGCTGCTGTTGTTGCTGTTGTTGCTGTTGTTGTTCAGTTAGGTTGGGTATAGTTTGTGTATAGCTCCATCTTGAGCTTTTGCACTAACACCAACAGAATGGCGCCTCTACGATTCTGTTTATGACCAGATTTAATATGTATCAATGTACCTATTTCAATGTTATGCTGAATCAACATATTGTGGAAAGCAATTGGAATTCGAAATAAGACCCCCTGATGTTTTATCTACTTAAATGCAGTTTGCAATTCGACTAATGTATATATATATGTACATTGACACTTACTTGGAAACAATGTGAGGAAAGTTCTCTTTTCCATCAACTTTTGTTTTAGTGTGTGCACGCATTTTGTGCATGCATTCCATTTCCCTATTAAAGTTGCCTAGTCCGACGGTTTTGAGTTTCTTGCATTTTTTACAGCCAAATATATTACGTTGATAATTAAATTCCATCTTTCATTAATTTGAAGTAACCTTTTATCTTTCTTCTTTTAAATTTTTGTTATAAATGTCTAACCTTGGAGATATTTGAAGTGAAAACCGACCAATTTAATTTTAGCGTGCACCTCTCAACATTCTGATCCCCTTGATTTCAGCCTTGATATATTCTACAAAAAAATTAACATAATAATCCCTTCTACATAACAACGAATAAGTGCACCAGTATCTAAGTTGCATATGTAGGATTACATCTAGGTAACTGCTTTAATCTACAAATACTATGCTTTCATCGGACTACGCAGCTTTAAACTGCACATACCTATATGTATCACCACCACGGCATGGGCAGAGCTATGTTTTAAATCGGTTATTTGGCTGTGAGTCCATCATAGTCTATTAAATAAAAAGATTGAGGTGGATATTAATTGAAAGAGGTTAATAGATTTCTTTTCGGACACCTGTTTAACACAGTGTCCTGAATTATAATAAATAGATTTAATATATTTTTGAGGGTGTATAGTCTAATAAAAACATCACACTGTCGAAATAAAAACACCTAGATTTAATTTAATTTAAAGAATTAATTATAATAAGTAGATTTAATATATTGTTGAAGGTGTATAGTCTAATAAAAACATCAAACTGTCGAAATGAAAACACCTAGATTTAATTTAATTTAAAGAATTAATTATAATAAGTAGATTTAATATATTGTTGAAGGTGTATAGTTTAATAACAACATCACATTGTCGGAATGAAAACACATAGATTAAATGTCATTTACAGAATTAATCTTTAATAAGTAGAGTCACTATATTATTGAAGGTGTATAGTCTAATAAAACCATCACTCTGGGGAAAGGAAAAAAACATATATTTAATTAAATTAAAACCATTCATTTTAATAAGTAGATCTACTATTTTATTGAAGGTGTATACTGTAATAAAACCATCATTCTGTCGAAATGAAAACACATAGATTTGATCTTACATGTCCAACTTAGATACTGGTGCACTCATTTAATTTATTGCTACATACGAGGATTGTGATGTGCATGTCAATAAACAATAACCCCGTATAGTTTCACTTCAACTCTCTCGAAAGTTAACCCTTTAAAATAAAAGTTATTTCAATCCAATATAAAGTAGATTACCATGATGTTTTGTGTGTTTATTGTTGTTTTACATCCTATCAACATATAAGGTCATATCAGGACGGGAGATTACAATGATCAATCTTATGTGTTAATCTAAAAGGTGTCGAAGAATCTCTAGTCATTGGCGCATCAGACTTTCCAACATTGAATCCGGAAAACGGTATCAAAGATGGGAATGATTGAATCAAATATTGCAAGTTGGGCCCTCTGCAATTCTATTCTGTATTCTATTCACAGTGGGACTCATTCAATTAGGACATCATTATCTGAATTACTCTGCCCGTGTGCCAATGTTGTCGCAAAGGCGCTATCCAAATTTGAATTAGCATTTTCTGGCATCGCTCTGCTAGACTAGTAGAATATGGTGTCGGATTTGCGATATCCCAACGAGGCCGCACTATAAATCATCGATGTTGTATATTATTGTTTTACGTCCTAGCGACATCCAAGGTCATATCAGGACGGGTACCGACTTGTGACAGAGCGCACTCATGGCAACTTTATAGGGCTGCCCCACTGGGAGACCAGGCCACTAGCACCATGACCTCCTACTCAGTCACTTTATCCTGACACTGAGCCAACCAGTTTTTGCCCTATCCTAATAATGCCAAGCACCTGACTAGGAAGTGACACGTTAAAATTTTTAAGTCATTGGTTTGAGTTGACCAGGATTCGTACCCAGAAGACCAATGGGTTTGGATCCCCTGATCTCCCAAAACAGAGACGGGTGCTCAACTCATTCGGCCATCCCGTCTGGTCCCCACTATGAAGCAATTCTGAGCCTGTATTGTTTGTTGATTCTCGATTTATCAGTTTTGCAATGGCCTCCGATGTTTCTATGAAGTAAACCGTCAATCAAGCAATCATTCAATTCAATTAGGTGTTCCAATTTCCCATGCCCCTTCCTTTTAATTTCTGATTGAAAATTCGGCGGTGAAGACTAAATTATTCATCACTCCTCGCCCTCTTCATGGGCTTTTGCAATCAATACAACCATCTACATGACCTCCAAGCATCAGTCATGTTTCTGATTAAGAAAATTATGAACAGGCTCATCTGATCTCTTCATATATATTTGTGCTCACCAGTTGTTGTCCTGAGTTTTGAAAGTGAGCAGAGTGACAGTTGCTTCACTGTGTATAGGAGGCGCGGGAGCAGGAAATGTCTGCTCCGCAGTAAATAACATGGAAGTTAAGGTGGTTAAAGGGCTGTCACATTATGATGCATTACGCAGGCATTAGGTGCTCGTTGGTATACATCAATGTATGTTGATGTTCGTCGAGATACGGCTTCACACGTAAGGAGGTCGGCAAAGTTCTGTGCATGCACAAAACCTTTGACGTACGACAACGTTCAACAATGTGTGTGACTTTTATGTCTGCTGTATGTTATGTATGCGTTAGGCATACATCGATGTACGTTAGACATATGTTGTTCACTACTTTGCACAACATTGACCTACGTTAAAGGCAGTGGGAACGTACAGTTACAGTACTGACAAGGTATGGATAACGTATGCCTAATGTACGTCTTATGTTCCTTTAGCATTTCTCCAGTGTGTCTTGACGTATGTAATGTATGAGGCATAGTTTTGGCAATCGAATAATGTATATAACATTGACCGACGTTCTGTGAACATACCTTGAGCGTAATTCGAGCATTTTTCGCCGGGAGGTACATTAGCCATATGTAGGTCATACATTGTCCATACGCTATGTATATGGTATGTCTACATCCAACTTTGCCCCCCACACTGAAAAGTTTGACCGTTCTCGACGTAAAAAAGCGCGTTGGCAGGGTGCTTTCGAGATGCATCGTAATGTGACAGGGCCTTTAGAGAGAAACATTACGGGGCTGCTTTTTTTTATATCCACATAATAAATTATGTATATATGTATGTATATATATAAATATCTGAAGAGGGAGTAGGGGCTGAGGAGCAGGTGGAAGCTTCCGGCATTATTATACTGGTATAATGGCTTATACAGCATATATACGTAACAGTCTGCACGGGCTTCCCAGGCAAGCAGCGACATAGACTGGCGGGTGTGGATATTGTGATTGCGTCATGGTGCCTAATTAATGTAATGTTTACCACGCTAGCCCCAAAAGCACAATATGTGTGGGTTTGAATCCTGCTCTAGGTGTAATATTTCCCAGTTTGATCAGCGCCACGACACACACATGTATATATATATATATATATATATATATATATACAGGACCATGTGAATATATACACTAGTAATATTATTATTGTTATTGATAGTATTATATATATATAAATAATTACAGGACCATTGTAAAATATTTCGACTTTCTACACATACTTACATTATAAAATAGATTCCATTTAAAGTGCCCAGTTGCTTTGGTTAGTAGATATAAGAATGGGTAGCCAATCGCTGAACCCAGACTGATAGGGTGGGAAACAGTCATGTTTGGTATTTAATGTTTAATGTGTATTGGATGTGGATTGAATTTGTATGGATGCATCGGACATGATAGAGGTGTCAGGTCAAGTTGCCATGACCTGGTGGTAGCTGGGATGTGGGAATGATGGGTGCGCCTGAGCTGCACGCATTCCTACTGTCCTGGAATCTCAAGATGGCCACCATGAAGAGTAAAATAAAAATATGCCGGGGATCAATAACATCATGTACCTTCAATAACATCATCTACCTTCAATATCATGTACCTTCAATGACATGCCTCTAGGAGTGCTGGAGAGATTTAAAGCCTGGGACAGCTGGCAGTCACCATTGGCCCTTTCATGTGACAAGAGGTACTTTTGTGTCCATCCTCTATTCTGTGTTATACCCACTGTAGCCACTTCACTATTATAGCGAACCATAGGACTCGGCTACACCACCTGTTTCCTATACTACACCCTCTGCTACTTTATGGTTTGTTTGTTGTTGTTTTATGTCCTAGCAACATCTAAGGTCATATCAGGACGGGGTATTTTATGGTATTTTATATATAGTTAACTTGCATTTCATTATAGCTCACTTCTCTTTATAAATATCTGGCAACCACCTTCAAAAAGGGATTAGCCCATAAATTATACACCATGTCGATATATACACTATTAATGTTATAATTGCTATTAATACTATTTGTATTACCACTACTATCACTACTACTGCTGCTGCTACTACTAATAATATTAAACTATCATCCGAATAATGAGGCTCTGCCATGATTCATCGCTAGATTTCTTCATAAATAATCCAGCTGTTAAAAAGCATGCCCGAAAATGACACTCCTCTGGTCTGAGTAGTTGCGCCCCCCACCCCCACCCCACAACCCCACTTCCTCTCATTCCCTCCTCCAATCCCAACCCCAACCCACCCAGCGCCCCCTTACGACCAGACCATGCCATCCAGGGCGTGCTTAGCACCTGTCGGTGGCGTTTCTAGGGGGGGATCAATAGCGACACCTCCCCCCCCCCCCTCCATTACAACGACAGCCATTCACTACCCAACATTCTACTATTTACCTTCAGCACGCTAGAGTTGCCGAGTCCGATGGTGTTGAGTTTCTGTCATTTTTCTGAGATAAATTTATTAAATTGCTTGTTATATCTACCTTATTTTAGTTTGAAGTAACTTTTATTTTAAATGGCTAACTTTTGAGATATTTGAAGTGCAATATGTAACAGTTTCTGTTCATTTAGAGAAATACATATTGTTTCTATCAATTTAAAAAAACACATATTTCTGATTGTTATAATCTATCTCAGTTTAATTTGAAGTAACTTTTATATTAAATGATTAACTTTGGAGATTTTTGAAATGCAAACATGCAATAGTAATGTTACCAGCATGTCAACACTCTGACACCGGTTATGTGCTTCTGCCATAACCGGTTTTTATTAAATTGACTCAGTATTATCCCCCTTTAGTGCAGAGACAAGTGCTTCATGAGTGCACTAATAACAAAGTGGGATGTGTAAAATCAAATCTAGATAATAATTTACTTTTGAAAATCTGATGTTTTCATCGGACTATGCAGCTTTAAGTCGAAAAGGAAAAGAAATTGGGAGGGGGAAATAAAGGACGGACATGTACTTTAAATACGGGTATACCTGCATATATATGATGAATAGGACATTATGGGAGTGTCAATAACGAAAGTTGTGCCGATCTCACTTATGTTTCTATTTATTTTCCCAGTTTGAGTGTTAGCACCGACACCGCACTCACACCACAAACAGCTCCCGACTGTCTGTGTCAGTCTCAGCAGAGGTGCCATATGTATATATATATATATATATATACATGTGTATATGTAATCAATATATAGATATATATGTATATATAAGAAGTCCTATATATAGGTTATATATCTATATGTACGTATAAATATAGATGAGTACATATATAAGCTATATTATCTATATATACACATACATGCGCTATTGTATATATATATATATATATATATTTTTATATCATCATCATCATCATGCTGTCAGTCGCGATGCGACAAAGACTGCTTTCATTACTTGACTGCCACTCTCCATTTAGCTCTCTGCTGTGAGAGTTGCGTCCATGAGTCTGTTTTGTGCGGTTGTACATTTCATGAAAGCTGCCTGCAAAAGTGTTGAAGTGCTGCTGGCTTTTGCAAGTTACCAGTGGCACTCTCTCGGGGAGCAAATAGAGGTTTCACACCAGAAAGAACATGTAAAGACAGGCACAAAACTATTTGTCCCTGCAGTGACTGGTCGGGAGATGTTGGGAGTTCCATACATTAACCACCCTTGATGCTGCCACAGTGACATGGTTTTCTGTTCAGGGTTTGCTCCCTTAGCCTTCGGTTCTGTCAAGAACCTTTACCACAAGGCAGTGGTTTACAACTCTGCATGGCAGGGGCGTCAAACTCCCTGAGGTATTGCAATATCTGCAATAACTGCATACCTGCATACTATATATTTTGTGGGTGTGGGTCTATTGTTATATCCCATTTATCTAGTCTCTACTGCATGCTGCGTGTAGTTCCATATTCGGCCACTCCGGAGCCACTAATCATAGGCTTTGACACTGCCAGCTGTGCCCGGTCGTTATCGCCTCGAGATCCACTCGGATAGTCGGTGTTATATATATATAGCTAGTGAATTCAATGCAGCATATAGATGTATATATTGAATACATATATATTATATATATGTATATGTACTGTATAATTTATTATGTGGATATAAATAACGGCATCCCCTTAAATGTTTCTCTCTAACCACCTAAACTTCCATGTTATTCACTGCGGGGTGGGCATTCTCTCCTCCCCCGCCTCCTATACATGTGAGCCAACTGTCCTTCTGCTTACTTTCAAACATATATATATATACGTATACTCTGTCCATATATATTTCTCTATATATATATGGTGCTGCTTTGAACACACTCGCTGTGCACTTAAATGTTAACAGTACTTTGGCCATAGTTTCTTGCCTATAGATGTTTGTTTGTTGTTGTTTTACGTCCTAGCAACATCTAAGGTCATATCAGGACGGGGTTGCCTCTAGAAGTTAGTGAAGCTGGCCCTTCAGGCCCGCCACCTTTGAGCGTCTGTGTGTGACGGTTGTCAGTGCTTTACACTTCACATAAAGGATGCGGGAGTACCCTGCCCTACAGCTGATGTGTCTGTGTATGTGTGACCGCCGTTGCTTAATGCATCCACCGGATGCAGTGGCCCAATCGGCAGACCGCAGACTTCCCGTGCGGGAGGTCGGTAGTTCGAATCCCGGCTGAGTCAAACCGATGACTTATAAAATTGATACTTGTCACTACCTACCCTGACATTTGCAATTAATAGGATAGCGCAAGGAATGGGTTAGCTCAGAATCAGGATAATGTGACTGAGTGGGATATTGGGTCATGGTGCCGATGTCCTGATCTCTTAGTGGGGCAGCACTATAAGGTCGCTGCTAGTGCACACTGTCACAAATCGGTACCCGTATTAATATGATCATATATCATTCCAGGATGTAAAACGCTAACAACAAACAAGAAGATTTAACGCGCCCCGGCATTAACTATCCCAACAACAACAATATGTTTTAATACCAACACCCGTATTGGGTCTTGTTTAAAGCTGCATAGTCCGATGAAGCATCAAATTTTCAAAATCAAAACATGTATCTCAATTTGATTCGACATATCTAACTTAAATACTGGTGCACTTGTTAAACATTTGTCACCACATCGAAGGGAATACTGAGGCAATTCAATACAACCTATTACTGCAGAAACCTATGGTGTCAGAGTTTTGGCAAGCTTGTTTTGGCAAGCTAATTTTGCTTGTTTGCATTTCAAATATCTGAAAAGTTAGCTATTTAAAATAAAAGTTACCTCAAGTGAAAGTAGGGTAGATTATAATGATCACCCTAATATGTTTATCTCAGAAAATGACAGAAACTCAAAACCAACCGGACTATGCAACTTTAACTTCCGGATCCAGAAATGGGAGCGAGGCGGAAATGGGAGCGTACTGAGATAGCAGTTTTGAGATCACGTGACTTGGTTTGTGGTTTTGAGGTTAGGCGTATTGATGTGGGTGGTGGTCGGTGTGACTGTGGGTAGGGTGTGTATTGTGGGGTGTGTATGTGGATGTTATGGGTTTGTGGGTTGTGGTTATTTTGAGTATGTGGGGGTGGGGGTGGGTGTGCGTGTGGGTGGATTGTTATGTGTGCGGGTGGGTGTCGGGGTGGTGAGTTTGATCGCTTGTTGTGTGTGGGCGCTGGGGATATGGGGTGTGGGGGATGTGGATGGATTGTTATTAAAGTTAAGTGTGGTTGTGGGTGTGGGTAGGATTGAGTTTGGCGGCTTGTCATATCTGTAGGTTGGGGTGCGGGGTGTGGGTGGGTGTGGGTTTGTGGGGGGATATCCATAGATTCTTATATGTGAGTGCGGTGGCTTTGGTCACCTGCACTGTGTGCGTGTGCGCGCGTGAGCGCGTGTGTTTGCGTGTGTGCGTGTGCGTGTGTGAGCGTGTGTGCGTGTGTGTGTTAATCGGTGGGGGCGGAAGGAGTAAACGTAGAAGCAACAGATAGGAGCATGCCTTGCCTGCTGGAGTAGGCCCAGGAGGATGAAAACCAAGATGGAACCTTTCCGCACCAAGACTCCCCTGGGGTAGGTAGACCCGTTACTAACAATTCAGCCACTGTAACATGGCTTGTTTGCACAACTATTCGCTGTACCTTAGGAATCAATATATGCGCCATGTAATTTATTATCCGAATATAAATAACTAATCCGGTTCCCCTCCAAGTAGTGTCTAATCCTCCTGTTAGCACTCATTCCTGGACCTGGACTCTGCCCAGACACTAGCGCCACCACCGGCAAGTTCTGACACTATAATCGAGTGTGTGGCTTTTAAGTGAATTTGCTATAATACCTCTATATGCCCGTTGGAAAGCTCCATTTGGTTCATGGGTTCGAACCCTGATCGAGTCAAACCAATGACTTAAAAGTTGATACTTGTTGCATGCTAGTCTGGCGCTTGGCATTACTAGGATAGGGCAAGGACTGGTTGGCTCAGTGTCAGGATAATATGACTGAGTGGGATATCAGGTCATGGTGCTGGTGGTTTGGTCTCCCTGTGGGGCAGTACTATAAAGTCGCCATGAGTACGTACTGTCACAAGTCGGTACCCATCATGATATGACCTTAAATGTTGCTAGGATGTAAAAGAACAACAAAAACTAACAAACAACACTGTAACGATGTACAGCTGCTGGACTATTCCAGGTATTCGCAGTCCGCATCAAATTCCCCCCCCCCCCCACCCCCCGCAACACAAAACTGAAAACCCTCAGTTGTTGTGTTAACAATTTCCAAATGCACAAACTACTTTTGGTTCATGTGCATGTCCCGCCGATGACAGGACCGGTGTAGAATTAAGTTATCCTTAGACATTTTACACATTTTAGACATGTTTAGACATTTTTATTCACATTGTCTATACATTATTCCACAAACATATACTATTATGTTAACAATGTAAATTACAGGAACAGGGTAACCATTAATGGTTGTCTTCCCACTGCCCCTTATAAACAAAATAATCCATAAAATAACATGCTTATTGTATGATACAAACCTGCTAGGTCAGGACAACATTAGTGTGAATGCAGAGTTGTTGGTTTTTGTGTGTGTGTTTTTGTGCGATGGTTTATTGACCCTGACCCTGACAAGTAAGTAGCATCGCGGCTTGTTTTCATGGCTGAATAGCAAGTTGGAGATGGGTAGTACTACGAGACCAGACGGGATGGCCGAATTAGTTAGATCGTCCGTCCCCGGTGCTGGTAGATCGTGGGATCGTGGGTTCGAACCCTGGTCGAGTCAAACCATGACTTAAATATTGATACTTGTCACTTCCTAGCCAGGCACTCGGCATAAATAGGATAGGACACTGACTGGTTGGCTCAGTGTCCTGATAATGTGACTGACTGAGATATCAGGTGATGGTGCTGGCAGCTTGGTTTCCCAGTGGGACAGCAGTATAAAGTTGCCATGAGTGCGCACTGTCACAAGTCAGTACCCATCCTTTTATAACCTTAGATGTTGCTAGGACGTACAACAACAAGAAACAAAAAACAAGCTAGTACTAGGTTATTTACTCTGTCCCTATTCTACAGCTACAGTGTGCAGAAAGGAACCTGGGAAGTGTAATTCTGTCACGTCAGGCGGCAGCCCTTTGGTTGTATATGGAGCGGGACGTAGCTCAGGCGGTAGAGTGTCCACCTTTGAAGGTGTCGGTCATCCTATCGATCCTACTCAGTGGACCCATTTGCAGTTTGAGTTATTTTCCGTTCCAACCAGTGGTCCACAACTGGTTCACCAAAGGCTGTGGTATGTGCTGTCCTGTCTGTGGGGAAATGCATATAAAAGACGCATTGCTGCTTATCGGAAAGAGTAGCCTATCTGGTAGCAGCGCATTTTCTCCAAAGAAATATGTCAGAATGACCATATTTTTGACGTCCAATAGTCGATGATAAAAATCAATGTGCTCTGGGGGTGTTGCTAAACAAAACAAGGTTGTATAACTGCATTTAACATATTCTTGACAATCACAAAGAAAAAGTCCATAGGATCTGATGAAAAAGAAAAGCAAAATAAAACAAAAACAAAGAAGAACCCCCCATTACCACCGCTTCCAGTTCCCAATGGGAGAGGAGACGATAAAGCCTTCAACAGTGGATACACACGTGGTGTGATGAACACACATACACACTAAAAGAGTCCCAACTGACTTTGCATATACATGAATGTTAAGGACTTATTTTAAACCATTAAGTTAAGAAAATTGGGATTCGAGAGAGAAACAAGTCAAGACGATTGTGGATCAGTGGATCCTAATAGAAGGTATGCGTAATTTGAATCTCTTTGTTGGGGTCTTACGTCCTAGCAACATCTATGGTCATATCACGATGGGTACCGACTTGTGACCGTGCACACTTGCAACATGACCTGATATCCTACTCAGGACACATTATCCTGCTACTGAGCTGGCCAGTCCTTGCCCTGTGCTAGTATTGACAAGCCCCAGGCTAAGCAGCCACAAGTCTCAATTTTGTAAGTCATCGATTTGACTCGGCTGGGATTCAAATTCCCGACCGTCCACAGCCAAATCCAGGTGCCAGTCTTGACGATTTAGCCACCATGTCCACTACTTGAATCTGTACATTGGCATATTCGGCACACTTTGAACCAGATGGCCCACGCTATGTCTATAGGTGTTTAAATCAAATTTGCGCCGAACCTAAGTCACAAAAGACAAAATCCCTGGATTATTTCTTGGCCCATATCCCATGCGGCTACTTGGATAATATCGGTAGAAAAATGCAATCACACATTCTGCCATTCCGCGTATTACAAATGGACAGGGGAGGTATTGTGTTCGCGGAAAATCAACTCTTTGCTACTCCATAGGAGGGTTAGTAGTATATGACAAGGGGACTTTGCACCCAATATTTTTTTATTTTCTTATTTTTTTGATGCTGTATTTATACTGTCCATAGCATATAAGCCCGGGTACCCAGGCTTGTTTTCAAGGCTGGCCAGTTGTAGTGTTGGTGTTGTCTTACCACACAGTAGCTGCTGATAAGTTATTTGATTGCCTGCATTTCAGTAGCAGATAGGCTACTAACCATACCAACCAATTATCTATGTTAGCTTTTGTTTTTTTCTTGGTATATATGTATTTTATTTTGTTCTACTCTTATTACCAGACTAGCTTACTCCTATTTACATATCATAGGCTTGTACGTAGCTGTTTGGTGTGTTATCTGGCTACTCTTGGCATGGTTACCTTCCATTGGGCGTCCTGCTGGTGGGCCGTGACATATCACATGCCCCTTTACAGTGCAGCTTAGTGGGGGTTTCCTAGCCTAGTTTGCACAGATAGTTTTTGTAAGTTTTTAGGTCAGGAATTTGTCGTTCCATTACCGATTGGGCATTCCACACCTTGGCAGCCATTTCCAGCGTGCTTCTCTCATGAGCATTTATTTGGCTTCTGGTCTGCTTCAGTAGTGGCACATTATTTGCTCTAGTAGCCCTTTGCAGTTTTGTTAGGAGTATATTGTTTTGACTATAGCTATTTTCAAATGAATTATTCTCCTATTTTCTAGTAATTTCACTTTGGTTCTTTTGTGTATGTCATAGGTTGGGTGCAGCTTGTCTACTCTTTGACAGATTTTTAGGGCTCTGTTCTGCAATATTTGCAGTTATTTTAGTAGTTCTTTTCTCGCACCCATATAGTTTACATCTCCATAGACAAAATATGGGAGCACCATGCCCTTGAAGATTTTTATTGACATTTTTTGTGTTATGTAGTCTCTTAACTTTGCAAATAGCCACAGTTTGTGATTTACTTTCTGGATAATTTTATGTTGTAGTTTAGTTGTAGTTTAGTTGGCTGTCCAACTCAAGGCCTAGGTATTTGTAATGGTCTACATTTTCTAATGTTTGGTTTCCTAACTTACAGTGTAGTTCTCTTTCTGGCATTTGTTTATGCGAGAAGAGTACTGTTTTTGATTTGCTTGTGTTGATGGTTATTTTGTTGGACTCACACCACTTGTCTAGTTTTAGTAGGAGTTTATTTAGTTTAGTTATTACCTCCTCTTCTGTGGTGCCATTTGCATATATGACTGTGTCATCTGCATATAGTTGGAGGCACTGAGTTTGCAACCATTTTTCTAGATCGTTTATATAGATTATAAAGAGTAGTGGCCCTAACACTGACCCTTGGGGTACACCACATGTGACAGGTTGGTTGTCTGATAGTGTATTGTTTATTTTTATTTTCTGTTGCCTGTTGCTGAGGTAGCATTTTATCCAATCCATAGTGTTGGATTTTATGCCCATGGTTTTTAGTTTTTCCAATAGTATGTTATGGTCTACTGTGTCAAATGCTTTCCTGAAATCAATGAAGGCTGTTCCAACTAATTGTTTTTGGTTCATTGATGCCAGTATGTCATTTGTTAGGTTAGCTATTGTTTTTGATGTGGAGTGCAGTTTCCTGAAACCCCCTTGTCTTTCGTTTAGTATATCATTTTTTTCCAGGTGTTCATTTATGTGTCTATGTAACACTTTTTCAATGAGCTTGCCTGGGGTTTGAAGAATTGATATTGGCCTGTAGTTTCCCATCTTTTGTTTGTCTCCACCTTTATGAATAGGGGTGATGGTTGCCATTTTCCAGGCTGAGATAAAATGCCCCTGCTCTAAAGAGATGTTGAATAGGTCTACTATAGTGGCCGGGATGGCTTGGAGTGCCTCTTTCAGTATTTTGGTTCGTATTTCATCCATTCCAGTTGCCTTATTTGTGTCTATGTCATTTATTAATTTTTTACTTCTATCATATCTGTTTTGCAGGTGGGGATTTTGTTCTGCACAGTTCCTGATCTGTTTTCCCAACTTTTTTTGAATTTTTCTGACAGCTTTTGCCCTATTGTGGCAAAGTGTGTGTTCAGTTTGTTTGCTGCATTCTTTGTCTGTGAGCATTGCCCCTTCGTTATCTTGGATCTTTGTTATTATTTGGGAATAGTAGGTTTACATTTTTCCAGAATTTGTTTGTGTTGCTTCCCCAGTCTTTGCACTGCTTTATTATGTATTTCTTGTTTGCTGTTCTCACAGCTTGAGAGAGTTGTTTCTGGCGACATGGTAGGCCAGTTTGTCTTCTATTGTTTCTGTGCGCTTTGCTTTATCACCCAGTTTACTTTTGGTTGTGATGAGTGTTAGCAGGTCTTTGTCTACCCAAGGGTCTTGGTTTTTTTATGTTTTTATTTTCTTTATGGGGCACATCTCATCAGTTGATTTTCTTATTTATGTGATGATGTCCTAATAGATATCAACATCATCTCTGTTTCGTGTGATGTTGTTTATGTTTTGGTGCAGATGATTTTTTAATGTATCTTCTGAGTAGTTTTTGAGGGACCTGTCCATTTTGTATTCATAGTGATTTGTTCTTTTGAGCTTTTTCCTGGTTACATATACTAGTTTGTGGTCACTTATACCCCAGCTTCTAGTGCCCCATTTTGTGGCATGGTTTGAGTTGGTTAGTATTAGGTCTATTGTTGAGCTATTGTTGCTTAGCCTTGTGCTTTCAGTGATGAGCTGCTGCAGGCCTAAGATTTTGCTGGTGGTTTGCAGCATATTGAGGCTTAGTCACCAGCTGAAGTCGGTTGGTTATTGGAGGTATATGTCCTGGCAATAAACAAGGTCATATCAGAACGAGCCAGTTGAGGAGGTTCAGCCAAAGAGGAACACTGGAAATGATTCTAAAACCTACATCGGTTTGTGAGTTGCATATGTTATTCTTCCTTTCGGAATATGTTAGGTTTTTTCCTAATTGTTCTTGTTTAATTTATTTATTTATCGGTTTAACAACATTTTCCCATACCAGAGCATAGGGGGTGGGTAATCTAGCTAGCTCTGGTTGCGGATGTAACTACAAATGCATGCTGTCCTCCCAGTTCCAGTTAGCACGGACTCGTCAGTGTGAATAACATTAACAGTCATAGTACACTTGTTTAAAAAATAACATATTGCTGAAACAGATTTGTTTATTGCCAATATGATTAGAGGGATACACCGGGAATCCCACAAATGATTTTATTCAATCAAAGTATTGTATTTAATTTGTGTTAAACACATTTGATGAGAACGTGTGCTTTCGCCGCAATAGTTAAGATGCCATACAGTCAGGTATAGAGTTGTAGTGAGTTGGGGATAAGGTATGGAACGAAATTGAACGAGATAATGAAGATTGCACCAATGGACGCAAGTCAGTTAACCCCTGACCATGTGTATATGCTACTCCATTGTCAGTGTACAGCTGAATATCTAGTGGAGTAACTTGTGTAGAATTCAATTTTCTCCCATTTACTTAATTTATGTGGATGTGATGGCCGAATCAGCAGAGCGCAGGCTCCCCGTGCGGAAGGACTGGAGTTCGATTCCCGGTCGATTCAAACTAGTGAAGTTGATACCTGCGACTTCCTAGTCTGGGGCTCGGGTTTATTAGGGAAAGGACTGGTTAGCTCAGTGTCAGAATAATGTGACTGAGTGGGATATCATCTGCGCACTGTCACAAATCGGTACCCATTCTGATATAACCTTAGATGTTGCCAGGACGAAAGCCACCCAAACAACCAACCAATCAACATTAATTTAAATCAAATTTCTTCATGCTCAATGTTGCATTAATTTAAAACATAAAATCTATATGACATCCTTTAATTAAAATGAAAATGTTGAATTCTAGTAACGCGATAAATAATAGTAGATACGAAACCAATGTTATCTTTGCGCATTGTTCAGTAAAAATATGCTGTGTGTGTCTCAGGGTATATAAGTTAATCGCACACAAATTGCGTGGTTCTTAAATTAACTGCCATTTTTATCTTTTAGAAATAAAACCACTAAATTTTCCCTGTTTGTTGTGGATACGGGTCGTATTGCCTCCCCAGGCGTCGGAATCAATGAACCGTATCGATCCGCTTACGCTCACCGACTACGGCCTGATGAGCCGTGTAATTCACGCCTCATTGGCGCGCCGTCCGAGAGGGTATCGCGTGTTTTGTCCGCCGGCGCGCGCCTTGTTGTGTTAGCACATGCGCCGCCGACTCCCCCAGCGCGATACCGGCGGAACAGGAACCAGAACCACCGCCGTCACGTGAATGGCGGCGCTACCAACGGCTCCGCCGTTCAGTGCGCATGCGCATGTGCGTGCAGGGTGGCACATGCGCGACAACACAAACACAATGGCGCGATAGTCAATCATTGACAATATGTGTGTTTTCAGACTTTCTCCACTGGTCCCTCGGAGGTGTTGGTTGCTTGTTAGAGTTTTATGTCCCGGCAACAACTGAGGGCATATCAGGGTGGGTGTTGACTTGTGACAGTGCACACTCATGGCGACTTTTTAGTGCTACCCCACTGGGATACCAGGCTGCCAGCACCATGACCTGATATCCCACTGTCACATGATCCTGATACTGAGCCAACCAGTCTTTCCCTTATCCTAATAATGTCGGGTGCCTGGCTAGAAAGCGATCAGTATCAATTCTTAAGTCATTGGTTTGACTCGACAGGGAACCAAACTCCCAATCTTCTAAACGCGAGGCCCGCGCTCTACCG